>JARBER010028224.1:0-12477 GCA_030265075.1 Balanus glandula | reverse complement strand
CCAGCCTGTAAGTATCCGCGAAACCATCGGGCCGAGAGCCAGCCAGCGACATGATCACGCAACACGTCAGGCCAACCTATTCACGCTCCCGGGTATCCGCACTGAGACCGCAGGAGGAGATTGTGCTACAGAGGTGTAGCTCTCCTGAATAGTGTTGGGTTAGAACCGGGCGAACCAGCCTTCCACGCGGGTGTCAAGCGTGCCGTCATGACGGAATGAGTGTAGATGAATGTGGGTTCTTGCCCTGTAACACTGAGTTTTAATGACTAGCACGTGAAGGAGCGAAAAGCCATGATTTGTATGGACCTTATTCGAATACATCTGTATCTGTATCTGTATCTATCTGTGGCGCCAGGTGAGCAGAGTTGGACGAGGCTGTGGCGCCAGGTTGGCAGGGTTGGACTTGTCTGTGGCGCCAGGTTGGCAGACGTTTCTGGTCCTTTGACCACTGTTGTTTTGGTCACTCTGGTTACAATTTGATTTGCTGGAAGAGCTCATTTATATACATTTTTGTAAGCCTCTACTTTAAAAGGCTTGATATATAATTGTTAAATGGAAAATTACTGTTAGCATAGTGTTGGAGAACTTGGCATTAGCCTTGCAACTTCTCTGAACGGAAGTAATTCTTAAAAGAATGCTATTGTCGCATGCAGAAAGCTTATAAACGATAATAAGCTTCATGGCGGTCACCACAACACCGACGGTCACCGCTCCAACATTGCCTGGGGTGGTCACCGGTCGGTGATGGACAAGGTCAGACTGAGAAAGTGACGCAACCGCGACTGCCACCACTATACAGCCATCGCCATCGTACCACCACCGGTGCTGCCATTGTGACTGCTGCTGCATTGTCGGCTACTCTAATAATAACAGAAACCAGACTTCTTATTGTGAAACAAATCCATCTCGCTACAAGGCCCTGGACCTCCTTGTACAAAGCAAGCAGCAATATCTGTGTCGCACAGAGTCTCGAAAACATGTCATGCGTATTGAATTTGAACTATGGCCAACACAAAGTTAATAAAACATGGCTTACTAGATCCAATTATCCCGATATCGTACATTATCTCGTGTCTGTGATATAAAGATCACACGGCGTCATTTACTGCGCAGCTCCTTCTGTTCGACCCCTGTAGCTCAGTTTTCAGGAAATCATGACCAGAAGTGCTTCATATCACGAAAAAACCTCCCCTAGTTTTGCCACGTTGTGTTATAAAACGTGAATAACTTCCTGAACAAATCTTCACATGACAGAAGTTCGATCAAACAGGGCCAGGAGTGAGGCCATGGTAGCCGTTGAAGTACCATCGGCAGTTTATACGTCATAATATTATGCAATATGATTATATGCATATCACTTTACATTCTCTCGAAACCCGCGTCCCGCGCGTTGATTGTATTACACAACACCGTTCATACAGCCCGACTCAGGATTCCGTAACAATCTGGACCCAGATAGTTTTGGCTGACGAGGCTGCCTCAACCGACCCACCAATTCGCTACTGCCTGTGTCACTCAAGAACGTATCTAGTCGTTTGTCAGGGGGCCAAATCCAGTGGCGAATTCATAAAGTTGTTGAGCAGGGAAGGATTGGCCGAGGCACGTCAGCCGTCAGCGAAAAGTTGTTGATCGGGGTATGGGGGGGGGGGGGTAGCAATCCGTCGGCGAAGACCTATTGACCGGGAAATGGGTCGAGTGCGCAGTCAACCACTGTATGGCAATCCGTGTGTGGGGCCAAATCATAAATCGGTGCCTTTAGAGAATTGGGGTGACACATGCCCCCTTCCCCACCCACCCACCTCTTCCTACCCCTGGTATCAATTGTAACAATAATAACTCTGGTAACATTACTGCACCCCGCCAGTCGTGCCGATGCTCACTAGTCCGTCTGGAGACCACCAAACATACATAACACACCCACCAGACATACATAACACACCGGGACCAGCATATACCGGACAACAGCTGCAGGCGCTACCGACTGCCGCCGCCTGGCGCAGACAGACGCGGATTGACGTGGACTGCCAGAGTCACTCAACGTCCCTCGGTCATACTGAGGCTGTCAGTCACGCTGCCGTGGCTGGCAGTCTGGCTATTGTGGCCGGCAGTCTAGCTGCGGTGACTGTTAGTCTGGCTACCGTGGCTGGCAGTCTGGCCGCCGTGGCTGGCAGTCTGGCTATTGTGGCCGGCAGTCTAGCTGCGGTGACTGTTAGTCTGGCTACCGTGGCTGACCGCTCGGCTGCCGTGGCTGGCAGTCTGGCTATTGTGGCCGGCAGTCTAGCTGCGGTGACTGTTAGTCTGGCTACCGTGGCCGACAACAGACATAGAAGCGTCCGGAGCCAGGAATCGTTCACAGGCTGAGGGGGTGCGTGTTCGAAGGCAACGGTCGCTCGGTCGGCGTAAGAAGTAACATAGTGGTAACTAGAGTGTTGTCAATTGGATCAATATTGTCCGAACTTGTCCGAATTTGCACGAAGTACAGTTCGGAATTCGGACAGACTTAAGCAAATTTCTTCGGACGTTTTCAGGCAGTAAATGTTCAATGATGGCTTCTCGAGAAAATGATAAGTTATGCCTATACCTACTTTTGTATGCATATATGCATGATGATTAATGAATAATGATAATTAACTGGATGTCTTAGTCTTACATTCTATATTAACTTTCTGCTTTCGGACAAATTTCGGACGAGCAATTATTTACGGACAGTTTCGTATAGGACAGCTGGCCAAAGGCAATGTTATGATGGCAATGGGGAGACGGTGGAGGGCAGTGCAAGATGGCACGGTAGGTGGGGCGTGGTGACAGGGTAGGTGGGGCGCGGTGGCAGGGTAGGTGAGGTAGCAAACGTCTGGTTAGAGGTCTGCTACCTTTCTGGTAACCCGGCAGCGTACAGTTACGATACAGCTACGGACAGAGTGCCGAGGTTCCGGACAGTATAGGGTGGCGTACTGTCGGATAGCGAGGAGTGATGGCGGCGCGGCGTGTCGTGCGACCGGTGCCGAGGGCTCGGGGGAGTCCGGCGGTTCCGGGGGTTCCGGGCGTTCCGGGACCAGTGTCGGGGTTCCGGGACGGGCGACACGCAGACCGCCGTGTGGAGGTCGTGCACGCAATGGTCGATACAGAGACAGCCTGACCGTTGGCCGCGCGCTGCATTGCCGCCTGCAACCGACCGACGCAGGAAGGCAGTCAAAACTAAGGCAGACGGAGAGGGAGCTGGTACGGTGAATTGAGAGCAGTTCTGTCGTCAGATCAGGTCTGGCCAAGTCGCCAGGGGTAACTTGTCGACTCCGGGGTAACTTGTCGCCACCGGGGTAACTTGTAACTTGTCGGTAACCAAGTCGACACCGGGGTAACTTGGCCGGTTGACTGAGCTGTAAAGAATGTGTGGTTTTTAACTAAATCAGATGTTGTATCGCTTTATGCTTAATATACCAAATAAAGAAAAAGGCATGTGGCGCCTAATAGCATTGTGTAAGTGAGGAAATTGGATCGTAGCTATAAAATAGATCGCTTTAGAAAAAAATGTGCAGAGGTGACCTCGGTCTCCCTACCTGCTGTTCGATTTTTATAAGCTTTCAACATTGAATAAAAGGGGATATTGTTTTTCCTTAAATTTATCGAATATCATTTTAACAAATTAATGGAAGCCTGGAAATTGTTACAAGGAAATAAAAAAGATGTCCTCGAGGACAGACTCGGCTCTCCTCTCGCCTCTCCTCTCGGCTCTCCTCTCGGCTCTCCTCTCGGCTCTCCTCTCGGCTGCCCTCGTGCCTGTCCTCGGATGTCCTCGTGCCTGTCCTCGGATGTCCTCGTGCCTGTCCTCGTGCCTGTCCTCGTGCCTGTCCTCGGATGTCCTCGACCGTCCTCGGCTGCCCTCGGCCTGGCGCCGACAGAGGCAGAGCCAACCCAGTTCCTCGGGCGGCTAGCCAAACCAGCCAGACTGACTCCCACCTCATAATAGTGCGCGCATTATGGATATCGGAAGGTTCTGGCGACCATCTACGCACATAAAAAATATGGAATAACCAGCGGTGTCCGGCCCGGCAACAGCTCTATGGGCAGAGGCAGAGCCAGAGGGCTGGACTAACACAGTTTGCTGAATTTCGATTGTCCTGGCCCAGTCAGGCTGATGTGAGACTGGTGCCAGGTGTGTTGTCAGGTTAGGTCAGGTCAGGCCTGGTCCAGACAGGCTGATGTTGGACTGGCGCACAGGCATACCGTCAGGTCAGGTCAGGTCAGGCCTGGTCCAGACAGGCTGATGTTGGACTGGCGTCAGGCGTTCCAAGTGTTCTGTGCTTATTGGATTGCAAGATGATAATATTGATTTCTCCTAATTTAGTCATGCGTATTTAATATCAAACAAAAGTTACTTCTATTTTTTTCAGTGCATAATAAATATAGATGTTAAATAAGCATACGATATTTTGTACAGTAAATGAACACACTTCATCCTCTTTAATGTTGTTCATTTTAAAAGCCTGCTCATTTCAGATACACTCGGAAAACAACGAACAACATGAAGTCACGAACTTGCAGCAATATTACGGCATTTGCACGGACTGCAGCACGTCCGCACACACGCAAGGATAGGTCAAGGACATAACACGTCCTCCTTTCTGCATTACCCAGTGCTAAGAACCATTGACTCACGCCATCGTGCGTAGTTGCCTTAATCCCCTGCAGAGCCATACGTTTTACAAAGCCAGTAGTTAGTCAGCAACCATCCTGGATACCAGACAGTGCTACGCTGCAACACAGCTGCATACAGTACCACTGTGTTGCGCACTGCAGTCTAATTTTACAAAGCTAGAGACCTACTGTAATTATTTGAGTAAAAGCTGTGCTCAAGGCGCGTTTCACTAAGTTGTAAGTAGTTTCTATTGTCAAGGATAATACGTAATAGCTGTAGATTGTGGGCGGTACGCTCAAGAATGTCTGATAAAATTGTCTTGAAATGGGTGTGCTCAAAACAATAACATTTCCTTGTGCATGCTTTCTATCATAGCAAGGAAACAGGCGGAAATATTTGGAATAGACGCGACGCTGCCGAAATTAAACCACGCAGTTTTAAAGAGGCGTTTGAGCGTCCCCTAACGGTTTTGAAGGATAGCGGAAAAACGGCAGCTCTTTACGCCGCCATTTTTGGCATTTTTGTGTTGTTTTGCAGGACAGCCCGCCACCTAATGATTAGTACCGAAGCATGCCTCTGGATCCCACCGGACAGATAGCAGAACTATCTATCTGATAATGTTGTATGGATTTCGTTTTAGGACAAATCGACAAAAACAAAATTGCAAATGACACCGCCGTGTCACCGATTTCGACCAAAATTGGACTGGGGCGCTAAAGCGAGCTATGTCATTGTTTCTTCAATCCAAATAGTAGTTCCGGAAATACTGCCTCAGGCATTTTACAAATTTCCGTGCAGGTCAGTATTGATCAGCTTATACGGCGTGTAGTTATGATGTATTTATATGATGTATCTCAGTGATGTATAAGCTCATATATGTCCTTATAATCATAATGAGCCGTTTCTATGACATGGTGGTGCTTTTTTCTAAAAAAGTTCAAATCGTCACGCATGCGTTCGCGGAGCCCGCGTCCGTTGTAAAGACGGCTTCAGATTGACGCCGTTAAACGAAATCAGAACGGACGCGGGCGTTCTCAGCTCTTCGCCGCACGGTCACGGCGGCGGGTGTACGTTTGTGTCTGTCGCCATAGCCATACTGATGCCTCCATCGGCTGTTGTCCGGATCATTGCACACCTCAATATTGCCGATCGGTGTCAAGAACGGTGGTCGACGGGAATTCCCAGGTATGAGTTTAAGCTACACAGTACACACTAATGATGTGTTTTTACGTGTTTGTGCACATATCAAGATTCTTCAAAGCCGCATTGTATGATAGGTAATGCAATGTTCCTAGAATGCATTAAATCAGCGGCAGCAGTAATAAACTGTTATTTTGTAGTACTGCGTGGCCCGATCTGGCGCCATTCTTCATTTGTAGCCACTGGAGCTTGATGGAGCAAATGTTAGCTTCCGGCGCATGAATAAATTGTGTAACGAGACGAGAAATCATTTTCCACAGGGTAATCACGTTTTCCGCTACAGCGGGACTACTGAAATCTGATTTGTTCACTTAAATGGTTTCCCGAGATTGCAGTGATGGATAACACAACGGCAAAGTTCTTACGTTCTTACGACCGAATCACGCTCGCAAAAACGTCCGGCTTCTCCAGGGACACAGCCACAACGGTCACGCACGGCGATATTAACACGCCTCAGTCGCTGCCGCATTGTTGGCGTCAGAAATTCCACACGGGAATTTCTAAGGAATATCGGTGATATCAAGAAATTCTGCAAGCCCTTGAAATTCCAGACCTGAACTTTATACACCTCACGGATTCCGTTAATAAATTTTGATTGGTGTCACAAAGAGTGCTAGATGGAAATTCCAGGGTATATGCGTTATGGCCGCACAAGGGTGATTTTTGTCAGTGTAGGGTGTGAAGCAAATGAGCACATGTTTAATATAGGTTTGTGTCCGAGGGCGACAAGATTCACAGTTGTGGCCGAGACGAAGTCTAGGCCTCAAACTGTGAATTTTGAAGCGCAATTACACGAAGTAATTGAGTGTGCAGATGCAGTAGATGCAGTAGATACATATATACGATGCAAGTACTTAAAAAAAAATTGTATTCAATTTTTCCCCCAAAAAATACATTGTTCATTCTAAAGAAGAAAAACTGATCAGTTTTTGTCCTTCGGCCACAAACTAATTTGGTTTTAGCATTTTCACTTAAGCTCGGAAGTCAATGGTGAACAAACGTCAGCTGTACACCAAACATGTTTAGTTTCGCGGAAAATATCAGGTAGGCTTATGATTAATATGTGTCCAAGCTAGCATGAAGGGTTTGTGTAGTCGGGCAAAGCTCACACAGATAAAAAAATTGGAAAGCTTAAACGCTTTGATTGCATCATCAAAAGCGATCTTCTATGGCGTTGGCAAAAAGCTTCTATGCATATCTCATTTTTCAGCACATCGCCGGGATTTAATGGACATGGATCATTATTCTGAATCAGTCCATCTCAAACTGACGCGTCGGGTTGGGCAGTTAAAGTCGGCAAACTAAGGCATTTGACGGCTCATAATAACGGCATAACTGGGATAGCTTTGGAAGCCGTATCTGGTCCCCGTACACCGCGGTCATTTCTCGGAGCAGCCGCCGCCACACTGGCGGGGGACGAGAACTGAGCAGGCCATGGGCTGCCCATACCGAGCCGTTTTGGTCACGATCGAATGGCAGAGCTCGCGTGCTCACTCCAGCTGTCTGACGTCTGCAGTTATAGTTGGACGCGGCCAGGATGAGCGATTCTCGTTGTGGAGGCCCCGAGACGTTGACCCACAGCAGGCTAGGTATCAACCATGTCTCTGCAACAATGCAACGCTTATAGACGCTTATATGTTGAAGATAAATTGAAGTGTAACGCAAGTTCATAAATGTCTTTGGACACTCAATACTACTTATAATGGATAAAGTACCTTGTCATCCCATTTACTATCATGCGTAGCAATATATCAGGTAAGTTATTAATAAGCTCATCAATTTAAATTATACATTTTGTTCCTAAAATAAAACTGGCATGTTGTTGGCTGACTATTTTAATGCACTTTATTTTACCATAATATACAGTAAGCTAGACGTTCGAACGCTTCATATATGCGAAACACTATCTCAGCGTTGGTCCGACTCGTCAAGTCGGTCTACACGTCACAGTATCTGGGAAATTCAGACGGGATTGTGATGAACATTATAATATTAAACCACGAGCAGAGATGCAACTCAAAATGGAGTTATGAATTACAAATGATAGACGAGACAAAAAATATTGTTAATTCATTACATTTTGCACATACTTATTCCTCCAACAATTTTTTCAAGCAAAGCTGCTAAATGTGCCACGCTTTCTATCACCGGTACTTGTACGCTGCTTGCAAGTACTTTTGGATTTCCTCGAACTGCAGGCTTTCAGGTATTGTTTTCTTATGCAATGCAGAGGAAAATGTATTTTGAATCCTGCTCATTTAAATTATATGTCTGCCGATCCTATATAGTTGATAATCTTTGCATAGACAAGCAAACAAATTAACAGTTATTCTTGACCCTCATGGCATCCTAGTTATACTTCGCGCTACTAATTCTCACTAATGTTTCATACATTTTAAAATTGCATGCTTTGTATAACTTTGTTTTGGGCTGTGTATAACAATCTTGCTTAGATCATCAATGGTAATTATAACTTTGTACTCAAGAAACTAGAATGAACATAAAAATGGCAGATAACTCGGAAGGTAAAGCCTGCCTCTTCGATCAGTTAATTTAGTGAGGGAGATTTATTACACAAGCAATTGATCTGACCCATCAGAGACGTTGTCACACTTATTGGCGCATAACCTTCCTTTCTGGCCCAAGTATCTGTTAATACACGGAAGGCCCAGATGGTTGGTTCACATAGCAAACGGTAGCTTATAATATATATATATATATATATATATATATACATATTGGCTCCTAATTGCGTTAGCATGTATCGTTACATAATGGTTAGGATTCGATGTAAATCATGTTTATCTTGATTCTTCACATATTAGCCATTATCACAATGTATGTGTATTGATGTGGTAGGACTTAATAAGTACTGAATTTGATATCACAATTCTGAAGTTTATTTTAAAAGTCTTCGTAGAGTATACATTCCATGAACATAATGACTATCGACTGGCTTGGGCAATATTAACGCTCGCACTGCAGGGGGTTGATTTCCAGCCCCCCTCAGGTTTTTCGCAGATAGAAAAAAAGGCGGCGCGCAGTGCATTAAGCCCAGCTGTTGGTACATCAATCCACAACTTTTAGAAAAAAAATATATCAGGTCATCTTAGGTCAAGTCACCCCACAACCCCACCTACAAGGTACAGCAACCCCACCTCCAAAAAAGTTTGCATTTAGGCCAAAGCCAGAGTTTTTGCTGATCAATTCAAAACTTGCAGGATGTCATAAGGGCACCATAACTTTATAATTTCTTTATCTCGGTATTTGTATATCGGTGACCTAAGGTCAGGTCAATTTCGTGACTCCCCATTATAAATAACTGGGAAAATATTAAAATGCTTCCCATTTCAAGGATGTGCAAGATGTTAGTCCAACTACATTTTCATCATGTTATTTATAGGCTATTCTTGATGATCCAAGTGTACGTTTTGTTCCGTGACTCCTAGGGGTAATTTGAGGTCATCAGAAGTCACCATCTCTTTTTTGGCAATAACTCGCGACATAATCTAGATAGAGAAGAACAACCGACGTCATTGTGTTTTTCTCGTCAAGACGCGTCTCCAAACATGACCCACTTGGGTCACCACTTGACCTTGACCTGACTTGACCTGAAGTCAAATTTTTAAGTTGACCTGAAGAGGTCAACGTGTATATCATTCGAAGCGCCTTGACGAGACAAACACAATGGCGTAAAGAGTATTCCTGTATTGACTTCAAAAAAAATTATTAGCAAGCAACTATTTTGTTTAAAAATACAGCATTTTTAGCAATTATGACCACTGCAGCCAAAAAATATTGACTTGAGGTCAAATTTGAGTTGACATTGCAGATCAAAAGTTTCAATAGCTAGCGGTTTTTTCCGTTTGTTTCTAGCTAGTATAACTTTCGAGATATGGAATTGTCTGGAGCAAAGACATAAAACAGGAAAAAAACTGGAAAGTTTGACCTTTGATAACCTCTGGTGACATCAACTTTGAATTTATCGTAAGAAAAACTAAATAATTTTCATAGAGCTTGTATCAAGCTATCTAACGCCGTTTACCGCTTGTCGCTACGTAGTGTAATTTTCTAGATCTCTGGGAGGGGGCGGAAATTCCCCTACCTCTGCAGTTCGTGTTCGGCGCGAAGTGTCTGCAGTGCGTGTGGCAACCGTCTCCAAAACGCTTTTGTATTTCTTTGGAGCCAAGTATCTAAGTCACACATTCCCGAGGGAAGTCATTGAATGGCACGGATTGGTTGATGTGAAATAATTATTTTGTCATCAAAACCACCCAATTGGCTGACGAATGCCGTAAAGAAAGTTATATTTGAAAATATTCCATAAACTTCTTTTAAATTTTCATTTGTCGGCTAAATAGATGGATTTGATGACACAATATTTATTTCACTGATCCCAACTATGCATTGCATAAGCTTTCAATTAAGTCCCTCAGGAATGTGGGCCTTAAACATTTGGGCCCAACACAATGCAAATGTCTTTTGGAATTGGTTGATATCGCCTTCATCAGTCATTACTCATTATGGTTCATGGAATGTTATTATACTAAGACTTTTTGCTGTCAGAAGTCAAGTTTTAGGGTAAGTTGTATTGTAAAGTATCAAATAGCTCAAAATAAACACGCTATTAAGCTGTCATCTCGAATTTTGAAACGTTCTCAAAATACAAAACGTTGATAATACTATTTTTTGCAATTTTGAGTAAGTAAAAGTTCGAAATCTTGAGAACAGGAACACATGTGGTTTACCCGTATTCGGTGAATATGTCATATGTGTACCAATTTCGAAGTCGATATCTTAAAAAAAAAGACTGACTTACAGCTTTTCAAAGGTAAAAATAAACCACCTTTCAATGCTATGCATTGAGAAGTGGTTAAGTTAGAGTAAGTTAATGAAAGAGCGGGTAAGTTAAATAAATGGAGAAGTTACTATGCATACAAACTCTAATTCAGTTTGTGCGGGCAATTCCTATTTAATATGCAACGAACAGTGTTTTGAGGTTATTTTCTGCTTTCAAGACGAAAAACGAACCCATAAACATGTATTACAGCACCTAGTGACCACAATCTGAAAATATGTCCTTGTCACCTGGAACGACCTTGACTTGATATAAGGTCATACACAGCTTGTAATGGTACTTCGAAGTGTAATACACACGAATCATACCGATTTACAAACGCCGATGACGTCACGTGACATGTGATGCCTTCGGTGACTATAATGTCAACAAAATTGAATATCTAACCAAAAATTGTTCGTTCTATCGAATTGTGTTTGAATTTGCCGATCAGTCCAGTAGTTCCGGAGATCAGAGAGGGGAGGGCTAAAAAATAGTTCATTAGCTAAAATAGCCAGTAAGTCGCGTTATGAAATATACCCTAGTAAGGCGCGTGTTAATAACTTACCTGATGAGTTGCCATGCATGATAGTAAATGAGATAGCAAGGTACTCTTTCCATGATTAGCAGATTGGCCAGGGAGTATGCACCACCTGCGCCGATTAACCTTTTCTCTTTTTGAAGTGACGTGACAAACAGTTCGTCACGCTCATCTGCGGCTCCTCCTTCACCGCTCCCGCATGTGCGAACGGAGTTTAAACGAAGGCTTTTATCTCAGAGCTCTTACAAATTGGTATGGTTTGACATCTGAATACAGTAGCTGCGAAATGCAAGAGTGATGAATGTTTCTAAGAATGTTGTCTGTTTCTTCGATGACATTGCCAACAAATCGTGTAGGGTAGATTGGTCGTTTTTTCTTTCTAAAAAGGTATTTTTTAAAAATCATGATCACATTTCTTCACTTTCACAATGTCTGCGTCACATGCATTTGTCATTATTTGGTATATTGGGCATAAAGCAATTGAACTATTATTTTAAATAGAAGCCACACATTCTTTACAAGTCAGTCAACCGGCCAAGCTGCCGGGGCAATTTGGCCGGGGGGGAGGGGGTAGAGTAGAGACGCGCGAAATATCAGTATAATTCCTTCTGAATGATGTTATCATAGACCATTATTGATAATCCATATGCAATGTAAGTGCAATGCTATAGTGTCCACCAAGGTCATTTGAAGGTTACCAATGCTTTTGTGTCAATACCTTTTATTTGAATGACAATACAGGCGTGGAACCAGCACCAATGTGTTTGTCTCGTCGAGACGCGTCTTTATAATTGCAGCATGACCTTCTTGAGTCACCGCTCAACTTTTACCGGAGATCACTGCGGTGAAAGCCGCCCGGTGCGAGCCGGCTAAACCCAGTCTGAACCGGAACGGCTTATGAATCCTAACAGTTTACACACTCAACAAAGTTATCGCTAAAACCTGCCAATTAGTCACAGCAGATGCTTTAATTGCTAATACATCGCACCATATCATCGAAATTTGGATGCGACCTTAGTACAAGACACCATACAATGTTTTGTACGGAAGCAAAGGTTTGCGGTTTTCGGTGACAGTTTACATTTTATCCCTTTTGAAAAAGTTTTTTCTTGGGAAAATGCATGATACAATTTTGCTTAAAGGGAGTGGGTCTACTGACATTGGTGATTTGGAGTTATTGACACTACGCTATAAAGCCGATTTTTCTGAATCTAACTACGTACTGCATTTGTCCAGATTCACTCTAGTCGCAGAGATATTTGGATT
>JARBER010028113.1:0-12485 GCA_030265075.1 Balanus glandula | reverse complement strand
ATATCTCCCTTCATCCCTCATTCTCCTTCTTCAGATCTGGTCTCTGTTTGTCATCCCTCTCCTCTCACCATTTCCATCGAAGACGGGCTGCGGCCGCCCTCCAGCTCCCTCCTTCGTCCACGTGAGAGCGTCCACGCCGTCGAAGGCGAACCGGCTGCCGGCGCACGTGAGGTTCACGTTGTCTCCGACCACCACCTGCTGCGCGCTGGGCAGAATGCCGAAGCCTCCCATCACGTCTGTGGCAACAGACAGCCGCGTCACTCACCACAGGCAGCGGGTGCAGGGGAGTGCATGTCGAACCTTATTTACACACAATAGGACAAATTTATTGGTCAGATTTAACAAACATCATAGACTCTAGCATTCAGTACCTGTAGATCGATCAAACCATTGCGTTATCGTTGTCAAAATTAAACAGTATGTGTGTGAACATGGTGTGGCAGGCACAAAACAACATTTGTAAAGACGACAATTAAGGCATCAAAAGACATCGTAAAGATATGCGAGCCAGATGACAAACGTAACAAAAGCTGTCCGACTACCGTGCCGTGCCAATTCCAGCATTACGCGACAAAGAGAAATACACAAAATAGTAGACAATCATGTAAATTACCGTATCCTACGGGAGAGTTCGCATTTGTTTTCGCGCTTTCACCTGAAACGAAGAAATCGGCATCCTGGTGTGGAGAAAGAGGGAACTTGTTGGTGGCGCTGCAACGGTATTTGCCCGACTGGTTGGCCTCCAGCGAGAGCGTGCTGTTGATACGCCACTTGCGTTGCGGAGACTTGCTGTGGCTCTCACTCTCCTTGTTAGTCTGCGTGCTCTACCCGGCCGTAATGGGTGCAAACGGTCACAATAGGTATATGCAATAGGGGCACACAGTCACAATTTGTACATGCAATGGGGACACATTCACAATAGGTACCTGGTACAATCGTACATACATGCATGCAATGAGTGCACACAGTCACACTATATGCATGCAATAGATGCACACAGTTACAAAGAAAGCACATGGTCAGAACGGAAGTCTGTCAACTTCCTGATGGCCAGATCTGTTAGCGAAGGGCAATGTTCAAGCCCTTCGCTACCCTTGCCCTTGCCTAAAACCCTTAAAACCCTTGCCCCTGCTAAGACCCTTGCCTAAATTTGTCTAACTCGTCCTACTCGAATCACAACCAGCCCCTGTACAAAGCTATGGCGACACTCAGTAGGAAATCATCTGTAAGGTAGGCAAGAAGCGACTATTTCAGTAAAATGAGCACACTTTTCGAGCGTAATTACTTGATAAACTAAATATGTCTACAATATCAAATCCTATTTTAGGCATACAGCCTCTAGCCACATAGGGGTTCAATTATTATTTCGCGAACATATTTTACAACTGTTAGAATGAGTCCTTCATACTAGTTCGAATGTGTGCCAGGTGCTCATTACGGAAAGCCGAAGAACTTTGCATATGCAGACAAAAAGAGATAAATTGAACTAGTAATAGGCATAGTGAAAGGTTAAAAATTGCTGTCAAATATATTATACTCTGTTAGTAAACTATCTAAAGCATCAACAGAAATGAACATCGATTTATTCATAAATAGTGCCGATGTTGAGGCTAGCACGCTATCTATGAATGAATAACTATACCCTGAGTATATTAATTACAACATGATGCTCAGAGCCATCTATGGTATTCCTGTGGTCAAATGTTAATGAACTGAACTCAGAGATTGGCGGTTTAGACTACAAAAAAGTTGAAAAGAACTGCAGCATTTAGCTTGTGTCGTATATAAAAAAATTAACTACTATCGATGCACTACAAGACGCCTATGTTATGAAGTAATATAAAATGTGAAGATATATGAGGCAATAAAACTATCGATGTTTGTTTATGATTAACTTTGACACTGCCTTGCCTACCTAGTCGCAAGGGCCCAGCGCCGTCCCTGGTCAAAAACACATCATGCCTTAACAAATTTAATTTCAATCAATAATTCGCATAATAATAGCATTTTGGGTTCCAAAGAGGTACCTATTTCAGTATTCTAAAAAACTATTAAAGGGAGTGTGCCTACTGTTTTGGAATGTTAAACACATTTTTCTTACGTTAAGGAGCTATTGCTTGAATTATTGGATACGATGAAGCTCACGTCTGAAGCTCCTTTACTTGATGTTTTACTTTAATGCTCTTTTGCGTGTTTTGCTTCTATGTCAGTAAATGATCCCGTCTATAAACAGAAGATACAAATGTGACATTGAATGGCGCGCTTTAGACAATATACTGCATACAAAAAAACTCACCAAACATTTTGAAACGGACCATTTTCTGTTCGGCAGCAGTATCAGCGCGCGCGAGCTGTTTTGTCGAATTGTTATTGGCCTGCGGTAACGGTTAATCGATAGCGTTCAAATTCAAGGGCAGTCATTCTAGTAGTGAAAGCTCTCTGGGGTAAACCGATAAAAATGGCTAGGTAGACGCCTCGTGGTGGAATTTAAATATCAAAGCGACTGGAGTAAATTTATACAAAAGAAGTAGTAGTTAGATACAGAAAAATATCCTTTATAACCAGTGTTAATAACTCCAAATCACCAGTGTCAGCAGACACACTTTCTTTAAAGCAGGGGTGTGATTTCCTTTTCAGCTGAGGGGGCTTCAGCCCGTCCATCTTCAATGAGGAAGTGGGTAAATCCGGGGAGAAATGTGTATTTTGATGATATTTTAAGCGACTTTTATCCTGCTCAACCCCTCCAACTTGTCAAGAAAACTACGCCTCTGCTTCAAAAGGTATTTCCACCTCGGGAAGATTGCTAAAAAGTGGTTTAAATAGTTTGTGGGAATTAATAAATGTGCTTGCTCATGCTCCTGCATCACCTAAAGCATTGGATTGATTTTGAACCATAGTCCCAAGATGTGAGCAGCATGGCCTCCCGTATCAGTTTGGCTGTCAATTTGTCACAACTGCCCCAAAACATTTTAGCAAGGGAATCAATAGTTTGCGTTCGTTATTGCTCTCAGATATCAACAGCATTTCATCTGTCGGTGAATAATAATTGAAAAGTCAAAAGTGTTTGTGATAACAGGGATGTGTTGTTTATTTTCGGTCTTCTATTAACTCATTTTTGTTATGATTTACTCCATTCATAGTTACACACAAAATGGTTGATAATCTGTAGGTACAAGGCAGTAGGAACGGCCCCCCAGGCACTGCTGCGCCGAAATGTAAACAAATTGGCAGCGCGCCAAGAGCTAAAGCGTAATCGCCCCAGGCGCCTGCTATTCGCCGCATGATAACCATAAAAGTGCTCTGTGTGTTGAATGTCTTTGGTACAAATATCTGACACCCAAAGCCGAAACCATGACTGTTTTGGTACCTATTAGAAATAGAGACTATTTTTTTAAGGACAACAGTTGTTGACGATGCATATTTTCCCATCGAATTTTTAGTTTAAAGCTCATTTCCAGACATGATTATCCTGAGCTTGCAATACTCCAAATAAAATTGGAGCCCACAAAGTAGCGATTCCAGGTAGTGCGCGTTCGATTCGAATCTTACAAACATCTTCCATATTTGGGCAGTTCTGATGTATATTGTGATCTAATGGGAACAGTTTCGATAACTAAATTTTACAGATAAAATCGGACACGCTTAATTTACCTACCCGTACCAAAAAAAAAACATGTCGACCTGCGAGGTGGCAAGTCGCCTTTAAAAAGGCATTATTTTTGTCTTGGTGGCAGAATACTTTTTTACTGTGGCCCGTGCTACCATATCTTGTTTACTTTTCAAAGGTTAACTGTCTGTTTTAGGAATACGATAATATCTACCGCGCCGAATATGCCTTTTGTCGCACGTCCATACATGGTCTGACAAAATCGCAGTGACTTTTTGGATAACTGCTATTTATGCAAAACATTTTTTGCGGTGCTTAGGTGTCTCTGATGACCATTAAAATAATGATTATTCTTTAGGACTTGTTTAAGCATGACTTGCCAAAAGACTGACACAGTCCCTTTAATGACATTGTCAATATGACAGAATCTCGGTCAATATGTCAATATGTCTATTGATTACGTCACATTTTCTTGATGTACCTTGATGTCGTCAAAGTCTTGCACTTCACTGCACTGCTGCCGCGTGGCGCAGGCGGCGAATTCCCAGCCTACGACCGGCGCCGGCCAGCCGGTGACCGTGCATACTATGGCCACCCGCTCGCCGACCAGGTAATACTTCTGACTCGTCCCGATCGTCACCGTGGGCGCAGCTGTCGATATGGAGGTCACCGCAGGTCAGCTCAGGTCAGCTCAGGTCAGCTCAGGTCAGTTCAGGTCAGCACAGGTCAGCACAGGTCGGCACAGGTCAGCACAGGTCAGCACAAGTCAGCTCAGGTCAGCTCAGATCAGCACAGGTCAGATCAGGTCAGAAAACAACAGCTTATCACATGGGTGCAGCTTCTGCCATAAGTGAGCTCTTTCAACTGAGTCATACATTTGAATCGCGGACACAGCAGTTTTAGTTCCGGTGTAAGCAATGTCGGCAGTTCGCTCGAGCCGCAGATATCAGGGTCCTATAAACACAGAGATACCGTGCGTCTAATAAAGTGTAATTAAAGGGATATTGCCACCTCGGGAAGATTGCTAAAAAGGGGCTTAAATGATTTGTCGGAATTTATAATGGTGTTTAATCATGCTCCTGAATCACCTAAAGCAGTGGATTGTCAAGCAACCCATTTTGTCCGATTCTAAACCATACTACCAAGATGTGAGCAGCACTATATTCATAATGTCTGCCCTTATCAATTTGGCTGTCAATGTGGCGCAACTGACTCAAATTATTTGCAATCAGTAATTGGCGTTCGTTATTTCTCTCAGATGTCAACAACATTCCATCTGTCGGTGGTTTATAATTAATAAGTGTATGATTTGATAACAGGGATGGGTTGTTCATTTTTGGTCTTTTATTAACACATTTTATTCATCATTGATACTATGAAATAAATACAAAATGGTTAATATTATGTACCAAACAGAAACCAACGGCCCCCCAGCCACTGCTGCGCCGAAATGTAAACAAATTTGCAGCGCGCCCAGAGCCAAAACCTGCTATTCGCCGCATCATGACTTTGAAAAGTGTTCTGTAATATGTATGTTAATGTCATTAGGTACAAATCTCTGACGCCCAAAGCCGAAGCCATGAGAGTTTTGGTATAAGAAAGAGGCATTATCTTTTGAAAGCGACAACAGTCGTTGAAAATATATATTTTCCCCTTCACCTTTTATTTCAAAGCCCATTGTCAGAATGGTTATCCTGAGTTTGCAATATTGCAAGTAAAATTGAAGCCCACGAAGTTGCGATTCCAGGTAGTGTACGGGCCATTCAAATCTTACAAAAGTCTTCAATATTTGAGCTGTCCTGATGTATATTGTGCTCTAATGAAAGCATTTTCGATAACCAAATTTTGCAGATGAAATCGAACACATTTAATATACTTATCCATACAAAGAAAAAAAAACATGCGACAAACATAGACTTGCGAAGTGGCAATCTATCTTTAGGTATATAAGATAACTAGTTTCGTATGTCATAAATGTAACTGACTATGCACGGCAGGGTGCAATGTGACTGATCCTATACTGCCAGGAGTAATGTCACCGACCTTGCACGGTGAGATCGAATTCGAGCGAGTCGGTGGCGTTGCCGTCCGGGCTGGAGGCGATCACACGGTACTGCCCCATGTCCTCCAGTTTGAGGTCGAATATCTGCAGGATCGTGTCGTCGGGCCGCACCACCACCGAGTACTTCAGAGCTGCAGGGGCAACAGAGCCGCGCCCGTCACGATCCTGACAGATCCAGCCCAGACAGCGCGCAGCCCAGGAGGGCAACACATCCTATACGGGAGGTGGACTGAGGCGTGAAAACTAAAACAGCTGGTTATTTACTTGAGAAAGAAATCGATAAACACCCCCATCTTATCAAATCAGGTTATCACACACGGTTGTCACCGGTTTGGTAGCTGCTTTATACTAATATGCCACATTTTTAACGACAAAATAGAGCCAGATAAATCATTTTCTATCGCGGAATCATTCAGGTCTTTCGCTGACCAAACAGCAAAAAAGGTTCGAACTGCTTACACCATTGACAGCCGCCGAGGCACATGCTAGGTTCTAACTTCCAGTCTCGATGTGACGGTGAGATGCTCATTGCTCACCCTGGTTAACAATCTCTTCTCCCGCTGGGTCATACCAAACGACCACGGGCGCCGGGTTCGCCGTGATGGAGACGACAATCTTGACCGGCTCGCCAGCATTGATGACGAACACGTTCGTGTCCGTCTGCAGTTGTACGCTCTCCCCGGCCGTGTCTGGGGGATGGGGCAGTGACTGATACAAACACGTGTCCCCGAGGGTGGGGGATGGTGGCAGTGGCTGATACAAACACATGATCCTAAGGGGGAGGGACGGGGCAGTCGCTGATGCAAACACATGTCCCCGAGGGTGAGAACGGGGCAGTGGTTGATAAACACCATTTTCCCTGGGCGGCGCTGTCACATTGTCAGAAAGTTCCGAGATGTAATACATAGGATATGATCTAAAGATCTGTTAAATGGGGACATGCTTGTTGGATATCACTATCAGATCGTAGGTACAAGTTTTTATATAACAACTAATGTGAAGGTATGATTCACGACTAAAATAAAACGTGATTTATACATTAACGCATTTACATTGGAATTTATTCATGCACAATGCACATACAGGCTGTTCATTAATAAATGTAAGGAAGTAGATGGTCGCAAGAAAGATAATTTTATTTCTCACATGACAAAACTGCTCAGTATGTTTCCGAAAAATGTTGGACATTTGCGATTATATTATCTCGATAATCTGTAACGCGCGCGGCTCGCGTGTCTCGCTGTTGTGTAGTCTGTGTCTCTCGTCGGCTTCCTACTTCAACTTCAATAAAGACAGAAGTGACAGCGGTAGCGTAGTATTGCAGAATCAGACAGGCGGCGATAGTAGAGACAGAAAACCTCCGGTTCAATTTGCCAACAGGGAGTCAGCGCAAAGTAGAGTCCGAAAAAAAATCAAACTTTGAAGAAAAGTTAAAGTGCCAAGTACCACCGAAAACTAGAGTCTTTTCGGTTGGAGGTGAACAGCGCAGCGACAGCAGAGAGACGTGCTGTCGCTCTCGACGCTCGGATCACACTCCCGTCTCCACGGCGCTCCCTGGCTGCCGCCGCGCCGAGAAGCGGTACTTTTCCACTGTCAAAGGTTGCGTTTTCACACGCTTCACACAGGCGCCTGCGTGCCGTGCGCACAGTCACGAGGAGCTGGCTCTAATACTGACGAAATGATGACGTTACATTGCGATCTGGAGCAGTGTGCAACCGGCGGTCACTATGCCAGCCGCTGGCTGTCACGCTGACGGCGCACATCCCTAATGGCTAACATAATATCCAAACGCTCGGACGCAGCCCGGGCCGGCGACCCGACTAGCTACCCGGCGCCAGACGACGCTTAACTAAACATGTGCCACTACAGCGTGCAGGGACAGGCCGGTCAGCGCCGCTCAGACAGGCTGACGCTGAGACCGAGAATTAAACCACACATGCAGAGAAAATGAGAATACGAGGGCAGGCAGGTGCTACAAATCGTGTGCCACGCTTTTTCCCTACAGGACGTTCCCGAAGTAGCTGTCACTTTCTGCTACACAAAGCTCCGCGCGAGGCATGTATGGCGGTATTTTTTTTCGCAGAGCTGCTCTTTGTTCACTGCAGCGGCAAACCCTTGCAACTATTTTTGCATAAATAAATTTCACATAAAAGTAACTGGAAATGTGATACACTCCTTGGATCAAAATTTGGAGATTGAATCATCTTCCGCGGAAGTGTCCATCACTGGCCCACGTGCAGCCCTGATATGTCCTGCCTAGACTTTTCCTTCTGGTGGCAAGCTCTGAACCATGTGGTGGAAACGGAGCCGCAGCCACTCCAGGAAGTGAACATATTTTGGAGGGGTTCGCCGCTGGGATGGGCGAAGAGAAGCACTGCGAAAAAAAATCGCCCGACATACATGACGTCGCGCAGGGCATTGCGTGGCTGAAAAAGGCAGCTACTTCGAGAACCTCCTGAAGGAGAGACATGTGGCACACGATGATTGGGATGACATAATCGCAAAAGACGAACATTTTTCGAAAACTTACGAAGCAGTTTTATGTGTGGAAAAAAATATTATCTTTTTCGCGGCTACCTACTTTATTATATTTATTAATGAACACCTTGTATGTTAAACCTCCTCTATTCTTAGAAATATGTAGATATGTTATCGTCAACTCCTTCTACTTCAAAATTATTTTAACAAGCGCTTTTGAGACGCTAGTTGGAACTATGAAATATTGTCCAGAAATATAGCTATCTTGCACAAATAAAATTTAAACTATGGCAGCAATCCCCTCCCATTACGTCACTAGTAACAACACAAAATGCCAACCTGTTCATGTCCACCTGTCCCTCACCTTGAACTGGCACAAACTCCGTGCGCGAGTTCTTGTGGCCGTTTTGATCTTGCACGTGGCAGATGTACTCGCCCTCGTCCTCCACCCTAGTGTCGGTCACCAGAAGGCTACGGACGTCGTGGGCCGCCGCGAGCGGGTCCTCTCCCCCGGGGATCACCTGATTCTGCTCCACCTCCTGGTCCAGCTGTCTGATCCGCCCAGTCTGATGACGCAAGTCAACACAGGTTATGATACTGATGACGCAGGTCAACACAGGTTATGATCCTGATGATCCAGTTCAACACAGGTTATGATCCTTTGCAGGTCTGATGATCCAGGTCAAACACAGGTTATGATCCCTGTCTGATGATGCGAGTTAACACTGGGACAGAGACGGATCGGTGGAGTATTGTAGTACCTGTTGCATTAAAGCAAACAACTATCTACGAATGACCTTTTAACAGTTATTCGTCATACTGTCTGATAGCACAGGGTAAAAGGGACGGCATATGGTTCTGACCAGCACGTACGTATGTATCTACAAAATACGTGATTGTCAGACTACACTATACACAAACACAAACACCCGCACGCTCACTTTCAATACCTACACTTCGCAGGTCGCAGCCCACATCAAGTCTGGCGTTTTGACGCTAGGCTACGCTCCGCCTCTTTTAAACTTAAACAGACATGTTGCTGTTTCAAAGGCGCACATGGGATTCTGTTTTTATTTATGTAGCGCCCAGCGCTGTAAGCAAAGTGTCTCGTGCCGGTGCTGTCCTTACCGAGGGATGAATAGGTAGGAGGTATCTACTGTGTGTAGGCCGCGAGTGAGTGGATCTCTCACAATTGACAGAAGATAGACCGTCTCAGTTGCTTTGACACTAGGTGACCAAGGTGGTTGCCAGGCGACAAGGTGGCAGGGTTGCCAGGTAACATACAGGGTTGCATGGTTGCCAGGTGACAGACATGATTACTGGGTTGCCATGTGGTGAGCGTTTCAGAGTTTTCAGGTGACGATCGGGGCTGCAGGGCTGTGTCTCACCTTGAGACCAGTGCTGGTGCCCGGTACGCTCCAGCTGAGCGTGTGGAAGATGCCCGCCTGGTGGTGAACGCGACAATCCAGGGTGAAGGTGCCACCGAGCACAGCCTGCTGCGCGCCTTCCCAGGTAATCCAAGGCTGCTGAACCGTGTCCGAAGAAGCTGCCGATGACGCCGCAGCCATGGCCGTCAAATATGGCGTTAGTTACTGTTCACAACAAAGCCCACAGACCCCCTTTCTCAATTTAAATGAATAATTTGCTTAAAATTGGTTAAGTTTTGGGGCAAGTGAATTCAGCAATGTCTGCGGGAACCACCCGACGGCCGGGCTATGCGGTTTGGTTTTGTCTATGTGCGTGCGACACGCGCGGGTCGGATCAGCGACGAATGGCCGACTTATCATTTTGCGATGGTTGTGGTGACTTCCACGTCACAATCGCAGCTTAATGTTTTGTAACCTGAAGTTTTAGTAGGTTGATTCAATCCCTTATCTTAATTAGTACCACCAAACCTAATATTTGCAAAAATATTATGCCTTAACAACGAATCACAAAATTATAGAAACATTTATAGGAAACAAAATACATGTAAAAACTAATCCTGATACAAATATCTACCAAAACCTCAGTTGGCTTACCCTGAGTGAGGTTATCCTCAGCAGGGCAAAATTACATCGTAAATATAGCTAATATTAGTCAAAGCTAGTACATAAATGTATCTTTGACGTTAAATAACATTGTTTGTTGTACCCATGTCGGCTTTCTAAGAAAATAAACGCAGCTACGTGGTTCAGTTTCATGCATAGGTATCAACAATAAGTGAAGGGTTAAGAAAAGTATGTTGGAGCAGAATGCACTGGTTTCCAGATGCTCATTTAACTTGATTGTATGTGGGAGTTTAAGTTGACTGGTTGTCAGTGGGAGCACACAGAACCGTCTCGATTCGGCATAACTCACAGATAAAACGTACGAAGATGTCCAGATTCTCCTTGGCACGGTCTAGCCTTGCCTTACACTTAAACAGACCGTTGTGGAATGTTAGGACCGGGGAGTGAATGATGTAGCCTTCCCGCGGCTTGTAGATCATAGAATGAGATTCCAAATCCGTGATCTGTGGGAGGTACAGGCGATGAGAGTGGTCAGACAGTGGTTTTGTAGCGCAGAGAACTGTCAACAGCGTGTCCAATGATTGACCATGCTGTCCAGTACCCAGTGCCCAGTCACGTTAGGCACTTAACATTTGCACCTACTGCCGGAACAACAGGGGAAAGACCAGCTCGAAAAAGGAGGTAGTAGGTAGGTACACTGAAAATAGCAGTTTGAGATATTTTTTAACAGGTTTCATTGTAAACCGAAAATCGGTCCCAGTTAAAAATAAATTTCATGACCGAACAATGAACGGTTTGGAGGACAAGGAGATTCTTCTCTTGAAGCATCTCAAATATAGGAGTCAAATTAGTCTGTATTTCAGTCTCAATGAGACCGTCTTATTTTAACTCACCCCGGAACGATTAGGGTAGGGTAGGGCAAAACGCCCACCCCAACGGTCTCGGCCATATATCTACTTTCCTAATGGATGTTTCGGATGAGCTTATATCGGAAGTTTATTGAATGAGCTACATGTCATGGTAGCTCATCCAATACACTTCTTCGAATAATGCGTCGAAACTGCGTAGCGTGCTTCCGTATGGTCGTAAATTGTCAACATTCCAAACCCTGCAAATCGGGCGTTTTGCCCAACCTATGTGGCAGAAGGCCCATGCACCGCATTTTGATAAAAATATATGTGGGTGATTTGTTTTATATTTTACATTCTATTTCATCTCGCTATAAACCAAAAATGACCCAACTTCATAGTCAGTGGCGTACCGAACATCAGGTCATGCAGCCAATAGCCTGGTTTTTGCTATCAGTGACGGGCCACTCAAGCCAGTTCAGAAGCTTCCCAGACCAGTAGCCACGCATCTCCGGTGGGAGACGGCGCGAGGGGAAAAATTGCTCATTAAATTTATTTCTATCAAATAAACTTGTATTATCATTGGTGCCTGCGTCATAGGGGCAAAACGCCCAGTGGGCGCGCTGCCCCACTTGCAAATGGACGTTTTACCTCTCACAGGTCATTGACGCTGTTTGCTTTCCCCAACATTTTGCCACAATTTTTCTTACAGAGTTTGGTCCAAATCAACCTTCACACCAATACATTTGACATAACCTGATTTCACAACGCTTATCACAAGAAATCCTACAAAGTTTAGGAAAAACAAAACCTCAAAAACGTAAAATTATCGGAAAAAAACACTTAGCCTTGCCGCGCAATCTCAACAACAGAGATATTGCTCCCAAAAATGGTATGTAGACAAAATGTCCCATGTTCTTTAAAACGGCTATTAAGACTTTTTGAAAAATTTAATAGTTACGGAATATCATAAGTGGGCATTTTACCCAGGGCAATAGAACACTGGGTACTCCAAAGTTTTGGAAAATACCACTAGATCTAGGGAATATGGCAGCATCATGTCAAGTTAATGACCAACAAATTTATCATGTTCAATAAGCGCACAATTTGAACGTAAATCGGAATACCTAAAGCTGTGTAAAAACACATGAGAATGATTATTTGGTGTCAACTGTCAGATTTGAATTCAGCATTACAAACTGCACAACAAAAACACCCCAAAAAGGTCATGTAAAGTCATCTGAGGTCATTGACCTCGGTTGACCTTTGATGACCCTGTTACTGTGGATGATCCAATGGATTATATAATAACATATATAACAAACAATAACATATATTGCCCAAGTGACCTGACACATCTACTACATCTGTCGCCTGACACACCTGGTGCCCAGTCAAGATTACTTTACTAATCAGGTTTATCCATTAGGGAGAAACGGGAGCCAGCGTGACGGCACGCAGCAGTTGGCAGCAATAATTTTTAATATGGCAGCATATGC
>JARBER010028002.1:0-12493 GCA_030265075.1 Balanus glandula | reverse complement strand
TTGGGGGGGGGGGGGCGTTATTCGCCCCCCCCCCCCCACCTTAGCTTCCGAACTAATAACCGCAGCGCGTTGCACAAGACGGCAAACGAAAGTGTTCAACGAGGCGATTCTAAAGCTTACTTAAAATTGTGAACTAATGGTCAAATGTCAGGTCATGGTCAGGTCAAGGGTCAAACCTCAAACATTTTAGTTCTCTGGCCACACTTTCCATTCAATCGTCACAATAGGACTATTATCTCTCAAAGTTATCACAAAGGTATAGTGAATCTCCCGCAGTAAGCAAAAGTGAAATTTTAAGCAAAGTTCAAGGTCAACACCAGGTCACAAAAGGTCACCGTAGTCAAAAGGCTTACGAAGATCATGCGACACATGTTATATGGGCTGTTTTTACACGTGGAATTCGATTGTAATAGTCGTTTTTGCAAATTCCTGCAATATAAGGTCAATTTTAGGTCAAACGAGGTCAGATTAGGTCATTTTTTTAGCAATTTGCAATATTTTGCCGCTTACAGTTTTAGTTTACTTTAATGACGATGTATTTACAGCACATTAGAGCTTCACTCGTTTTTGGTCCAAAACCGTGTGTAATGACGTCACTCAAATCGCTATATCTAAACAAAATCGTTTGATTCAATTTTTGTTTGCACACATAACGTCAATTGATGCAGGAGAAGGTACTCGGAGGATTACGTTGAAACGTCTTTTCGTTTGTAAGTTATAGCGAAAGGGGGGGGGGGCATTTTTCGCCCCCTCCCCCCAGACAAAGCGGGTTAAAGCATGCATTTTTATACACCTACTTATATTTTAGCACCACATAAAGTGAAATATGCTTATCTTTTAGCACAGGTGGGAACAAGATCCCATCAGATAAGGATCCAAGATCTACAAGATCCTAAGACAAATAGTTTTTCTGGATCCAAGACCCACAGGATACCAGGGAAAATAATTACTAAGGTCCAGGATTCACAGGATCCCACGGAAAAAATCATCACACAGGATCCAGGATGCAGCATGGTCTCGAATCTTTGATTCTAGGTAAAGATCCTATATTTTGGATCGTATTTGAATCTTGGCACATGTCTGTCTAGAAGGGTCCTTTTTAGAATTGCATGGATCTTACCAGGCAGTTGAGGCTAATAACCGATCTGAGGGAGCTCGGCCAGGCCTGCAACGGCTCTTCCTAGTCCTGAGCAGAGCTCCAATATGCGCGAAGGGTCCTCGCTGGACTTCAGAGGGATGTTTCTAGGACTGAGTGGATTTTAACCCGCGCGGCGTAGGGGTCTCCAGCCGAACGCGCGGCGCAGGGGGGTAAATTTTACCCCCCCCTCGTATCTTTCGAACCATAAACTGCAGCGAGACGCGCAAGCCAGCAAACAATAGCCAAGGAAAAGTTGTCGAACCAAAATAATTTGGGTTGACCTGGAGGTCACATGTGACGTCACAGGTCAGGTCAAAGGTCAAATTGTAGGTTCTCGATTTGACGGGCAATGTTTCCCATTCAAAGTCTTTGATTCTGCATTTCAATAAACAAAAACCTCTCAGAAGGTGTATAAGTCATATTCTACATTACCAAAAGTAGAATTTGAGGAAAAGGTCAAGGTCAAGGTCAGATCACACGAGGTCAGCATTTTCAAAATATAAAAGAAACTGATGCGGCACATGTACCTATTATGAGCACTTTTACACATATAATTCGATATAAGTACTAATTTTTACATTCTGACCCCATACATTGACCCTTAGGCGAAAATTAGGTCAAAATCGTGTCATTTAAGGTCAAATTTTGAAATCAACTAAATTCAACAAAAGTTAGATGTTTCTAGACTATTTTCACCTCAAAAGAACAGTACTGATATTTATGTATTCGTATCTTGTCAAAAAAAGCCAAACAACGGGGTTTTCAAAAATAGCGTCATGTGTCACATACACTCAAGGAGCTCTAACTCAGTCAAAATCAGAGATATTGCTTTGAAATTTGGTGTGTGTATTTTCCATGCATAGTTCTTTTACATACCTGCTGTTTTTTAATAACCTAAGCAAACACTTAAAAAAAATTGGGGTTCAAGAACAATGTTAGACGGTTAGACGGCAATAACCTAGACGGCGTAATGTCAATACTGGTGGTGTTACGGGGTTACATGCCCCTCCAAACGACGCCATTTTGAAAAACCGAGATAGCCATGTTGTAGAGATCGACCTATCTCTTGGCGATTTTGGTTTGCGAATTGCGCTTAGGCACGATTTTCTACGATTCTTCAAACATTTCTCGTTTTTTCATCAAAAGTTGCATGACATGACGTCATCCAAACACCATATTCTTCCACAGTTCCTGATCGATTTTGTTCCAATTTTCTCAAAAGACCTCAAATTGATGCAAAATAAGGTATAGTAAGTTTGAATTTGATATCTCAAACGGTTTTTAAGTTATCGATAAAACCTGGGAGGGGGAAATTTACCCCCCCCCCCTTGCGCCGCACGGGTTAACATATCTGAGATGGCTTTATCCAGGGATGGCGGTATTACCCTGTAGGCGGGCTATCCCCAAAATACAAGCATTGGATAAAACGGCTACAATTTTCGGATTTTTGTTTTGCAATGTACCTACTTTTCGGTTTATTATGATCACAAATTGTTCATACTTTGTGTTTCAAATTTAAGTTTACTTTAACCTACTCTAAATTACTCTTAAAACACAGAAGAGCTTAGGGGTCGGGGTTAACCTATCCTCCCTTATGTCTTTTACTTTGTGGCTGCCGAGTTTCATATTTTGCTTGATGGTACCATCGGCACATATTAGCCGACGGCAACGCTTACTTTTGTGCTAAATGAAAAGCTGAGTTCTGATGCATATGCTGCAAAATCTCATTTGGCTATGGAAAATATGCTTGCGTTGGCTGCTCTGTCAATGCTTCTTGTAGGACGATGTTTATATGTATTGTTCTCTGTTTTGTGGTGTGTATCGACTATCGTGTTTCAGCTTCGTACCGATTTATTTTCTTTGGGCTAGTCATCTCTTGTGCGTCGCATGCTTACAACTCACCTGGAAAAATTAAAAGGCTCCTTGAAAACACTCAAATAGTCATTAAAATGTATTAGTCATGTAACATATCTTACATCACATCAAGACATAGCAGCAAAAATAAATTACTATCAACTAAACATGTTTTCCACCTAGACGGCGTAATGTCAATACTGGTGGTGTTACGGGGTTACACGCCCCTCCAAACGACGCCATTTCACCATGTCGGGTTAATTTCTACATATACCGTAGATACCGCCCCTCGATGTTCGGTGTCCCCGTGCGTTGCCATGACAACGCGTCCCGATCTGTCCATCCACGCACGATCCCCAAAAGTCGGCACTTGCCATGTCAGGTCACATAGAAGCAAAAAGCATTTATATAAGAACAGTAACAAGGTACATCAACAATAATGATAGCGCGTGAGCGGCGAGTTTATATATGATGTCGGGCGTTTGGAATCGGCGGAACAACCGCATCGCGAGTCACCAGGTCGTGAGGGCGGAACAGGAGCGCAGCCCGGCCCATCAGCCCGACCCTGCCGACTCCCCATCTACCCAGCCTGCAGCGGCAGCCGGGCAGCTCTCGCCCCGAGCTGAGCCTGCTGCCCCGGGGCGGCCGGCGGGCCGGCGCGCGGGGCCCGGCCGCGCCCCTGCCCGAAAATGTACGAGATGTGGCGTGTCGACCGGCGGCGATGGTGCGCGGCGGCGGCGTGCCGGCGGCCGCGGCTGGACTCGGGCCCAGCCGCCGCCCGTTAAAGCTGACACCTCGTCGTGTCGGCGAGCGCGCCGCGGCGGCCGGCCGCAGCCGCCGGCCCTTTGTACTCCCAGGTAGCGAGCGCCATGGTCGCGGCGCCGCCCGCCAATATCACAAAACGACGCGGGGTCGGACTAGAAGCACAGCGGCCAGCGGCCGCCTCAGCCTCGCGGCTCACAACGGGGGCCGACTGGCGGCCGGGTCCTGCGACGTGACCGTGTGGGAGAGGGCGCCGCGCGCCGTGCCGCCTGCCGTGCCGCCGCAGCCGCCGCCGCTGCCGCCCGCGCGCGGCTCGCGCTTCAGCTTCTGTTTGGTGTGCACCTTGGCGTGCCGCTTCTTCTCGTCGGAGCGGGCGAACTTGCGGCCGCACACCTCGCACGAGAACGGCTTCTCACCCGTGTGCGTGCGGATGTGCGTGGTCAGGTGGTCCGAGCGTGAGAAGGCGCGCATACAGATGCGACACTGGAACGGCTTCTGGCCCGTGTGGATCCGGATGTGCCGGGTCAGCTCGTCGGAGCGGGAGAAGCGACCTTTGCACGTGTCCACCGGGCAGGCGTACGGCCGCTCGCTGGGCGGTGTCTTGCTCGGCCGGTTGGCGTACTTGCGCTGCTTGACGGGGAGCAGTTTCAGCGGCAGCGGCATCTGCTGATAGACCTGCGACAGGATCTCGTGGCCCTTGCTGGTGGAGGGGGAGTACTCGGCCAGCTGGGACTCGCTGGTGAACGGCTCCTGTTTGGGCACCACCGGAGGCACTCCGGAGGGCCCGGCCGCCGCGCCGGCGCCGTAGTCGAGGGAAGCGCCGAAGGCTGGTGCCGGCCACTGCTGTGGCGGCAGGGGCGGCGTCACGCCAGCCGAGCTGACCGAGCAGCCGCCGAAGCCGGACGGCTGCTTCAGCGCGTAGCTGCCGGACGGGTCGAACAGCAGGTCACTGGCGTGCGCCGCGCCGAACTGCTCAAACTGCGCCTGCTGCTGCTGCTGCTGCGCCTGCTGCTGCTGCTGCTGCTGCTGCTGTTGCTGCTGCTGGTGTTGCACCTGCTGCTGCTGGAACAGCGCCTGCTGGCCGGCCTGGTCGGACATGGGCTGCTGGCCGAACAGCGAGAACAGCGGCGTGAAGAGCCACGAGCCGATGGCGGGCGCGCCGGGCGCCGGCGGCTGCGGCGGCTGCTCGGCCCCGGGCGCCGAGGTGAAGGCGGCCCGGTAGCTGAGCCGCTGGTGGTCGGTGGCACCGGGCGCCTGGTGCTGCGACGGGAACATGGCTGCCTGCGGACTGGCCGACGGCGGCAGCGCCGGTGTGGAGGACGCGTGCGAGATGGCCGGGCTGCTGGGCGCCGGACTGCAGGCGGAGACGGGCGCCGGACTGGGCGCGGCCGCGGACTCAGCCGGCTCCTCGTAGTCGTGGCTGGAGCAGCTGGCGGCTGGACTGCCGGCCACAGACGAGCTGACGTCCGCTGTAACACAGAGGCGCACCCGTCAGCCAGGAACAACGCATTGACGAGCATTTACATGACACAGGGACAAAAGTATTAGTTGAATTGAGTTAACACTGTATATAAGCCTGCCATTTAAAGTATACATACACTATGACGACGCGTGTGAGCTCGGAGTGTTAAATAATCCGAAGATAGGTTTATTTCGTTTTTTTTTTATTTTTCCGCTACACACCGCCAGCCGCTGGCTGACGTCAGAGGCCGCCCTGCTCCGCCTGTTGGCAGGGCGATAGCTTGTCCCAGCATAAACAGCTCAGTTGTGTGCAGGTGTTCGGAGCCACCGCACCGACCGCGACCTAGCGACCGAGCTGGTGCGGCCGCTCGGCAGCGCGGCGGTCCCGGCGCGGCCTCTCCCTTCTCCCGGCGGCGGCGGGCAGATGTAGCTGTGCCCGGCGCCGCTGTCAGCCGAACACGACTCGGCCGGCCGCGACGGACGACGTCAATCCGCGGGCCTCTGTCCCTCTTTCAATCAGGCTGACCACGCGCCGCAAAAAGCGCCCCTGCGCCGCGTCAGCCGCCGCGGCGTTTTTCGCGCGCGGCGCGGTGACATCAGGGCTGTCGTCGCCGCCTGGCCGGTGGATTGACCTCCCCCCCTGGCAGAGCGGCGGGAGAGCTGTCAGATTGCCGGGCCGTCACATCAGCGTCACGCTCGGAGCTCTGCGCGGCGGCGCGTGGCTCAGCTCGCGGCTCTACGTGACGGCGGGAGAGTAACCGCTCCCCGCCCCGCCGCGCGGCTGATTGCCTTCCATCTGTCGCGTTGCAGCTCCGCACACACCTGACTGGCGCCGGCGGCCGCTATAAATACCATCATGAGCCGGCGGTGAACCGATTTAGCCGGTCGGATCTGAAAACAGCTGGTCTCGGCTGAGCCGACGAAGCGTGCCGGCGCCGGGCCCGACTATAACCGGCGCCGCTATTTCCAGCGACCTTCTCCATATAGATTGGCCGCGGCCAGCCCGTCTGACGTCACGCCATCGACCGCCGCCGCCGCCGCCGCGCCGCCGCCGACGACGACGACGAGGCATCATCACGGTCAAGACTAAAGCGGACGGCTCGGCTGGCGACGCGCCGCCGCCACCGCCCGGGGAGCGGAAAGGTCGCGCCGTTTCCGGTGGCCGCCGCGTCCGGCCGACGGTCGCCTGTGTCCGGTGTGCTGGGAACTAGCCGAGCTGGTGCCAGCAGACCCGTGGGAACTTGGGCCGCCGTGCAGTGTCCGTCAGTTAGTGTCGGCTGCGGCTCCGCTGAGCTCGTGCGGCTGACACGGACACCGCGCTGCGCGCCGTCCGGCCAGCGACGAGCCACACTGCCCGCGTCGCGCCGCCACTTTTTCTCCGTCGATTATAAATGAAGAGCTGGAGCCGGCCAGATGTGAATTTATTGCCGACGCGTCGCACCGCTAAAACATGCCGCAAAAACCGACGACGACAAACGATCAGTTTAATGGCCGGCGATTACAGTATATTATGGCGCCGCGGCGACACTCGCGGCGCAGCGCGGCGCCAGTCCACGTCGACAGCTTAATGGCAGACCGGCGCGATGGCAGTGTTTGTTCTCGCGCCGGGTGCATGTCTGTTTCGATTGAGCGGCTGTGAGCGGCTCTCTCGTCCCGGCGCGGCGCGACCTCCATCCGACAAACAGCGCGGGCCGCAGACAGACACGCACACACGCAGCGGCCCGGCGCACCCGAGGCGGGTCCACTCATTACGGCGCGCGGCGAGAGGCGGCCAGGCTGCCGCAAAACCCCCTCTGTCCGGCCGGCTGTGCTGCGTCCGGACCCGGGTCCCACGCAACGCGACCCGCAACGCGGTAACACGCCCCCTTCCGCAGGCGGCGCGCTCATATTTGGTCAGCTCATGGCGATATTTGTCGGTTTGCAAACAGGTGGCAGGACGGCAACGGTGGCCAAGGCCGGCCGGCCGCCCGGCAACCCGCGGCGCGTCTGACATCACCGCCCGCCAATCAGCCGCCGCCGCCGTGAGCTCATCGAGTGACGTCACATTGACGTCACGCATAGCTTGGCGGTGGCCCAACGGCGCGTGACTGGCGCGCGTCATGAGTGTGACGTTGCATGACGTCGCATGAGCGGGCATTTGACCATACAGGGCGCGCGAGCTGCGGCGGCGGCAGACGGGGCGACGCTCCGCAGAGGGGCGCGGGAACCCGCGTGGGAACCCGCGTGGGAACGGCGCGTGCCATGACCCAATGAACCGGTCAGAGGGGCCAGGCTGTGTCGGAAGGCCACCCGGAGTGCTCACAACAGTGGGGAGTGGCCAGTCAGCCGGCTGGCCGTTGGCGGCGGCCGGCCAGGCGCATCGGTCAACTGCCAACGGTGGCGGCGGGCGCGACTGGCCGTCTTCGATCCCGTTGAGCCGCCAGCTGCTCCGTCAACGCAGCTGATCGAACGGCCGACCGTCACCGGCGCCAGGCTGCCGCGCGCAGCTCGGCGTTGACGAAGGCGGCACCTGTGGCCGACGGAGGAGCGTCGCCGGCGCCTCGTCAACCGATCGATGGCGGACGTCACCGGCGGCTCTGACGTCATGACCGACCACCTGGAGACCGCGGCGGCACGCGTCGGCACCCCCGCCGCCCGCCGGCGACGACGGCGCTGCTGCTTCCGACGGCCGCGCCGACCGACCCACCGACCGACCCACCGACAGAGCCGGCCGAGTTATTTATGATACTCAAACATGCTGAACCACGCATTTGACATCCTCCAATGGTTGTCAAACATTCGTTAATGGATGTCGAAATAGCCGTCCAATTATTACATAATTTGGGCTCACAGGAAAACAGCAATAAATTCAATAAAATATTATTACTAAAAACTTAATATCTAGATTCAATATGATATTACTATTATCACTACAATTTTTGTCGTATGTAGTATCATGATAATTTGCAAGTGTCTAGATTATATTTATTTATGATAAATTATGAAAACCATCGCAAGCATTTTACCGCCCAAAACAGTCATTTTGAATTTAAAACAAAATAATGTAGGGTTAATACGTAACAAGTGTTTGATTGACATTTACAAGTGTATTTGTTTCATAATTGGCAAGACATTGTTATTAAGAATGAAAACAAGGCACAACCATATGTTAGTTTTACTAGCAAGCTAAATGTGCATGCTTAAATTACCGTGAACTTAAAGACGATGTACGTTTATAATGTGTTGAGTGCGTCGAGTAATGCTGACATAAAGCGACTGGTTGATTATTAAATTTGTTTTTGAACGACTTACTCACTATTGATTGTGTAACGCCAATGATACAATCACTGATTGATGTAAAATGTTTCAATAAATAATTATTTCCAATTGAAAGGATAACAACATATTTGGATGTATTTCAGTTCGGTTTAACTTTATTTCTAGCATTTAATCAGCCTTGTTTGTATGCAATATTAGCTAAATCACGAGTTTCGAATAAAACGCTATGTCGTTGAATCAAGTTTTTATTCCCGTGATTGAATCAATTATTCCAATTGATACATGCAGGCTAAAATAGACAACCCGTCTGGTCACAATGCGTTCTGTGCAAGTTAAACAAGCTGTTCCAGCTGTTTTGGAAAAACAACTCGAGAACACCTTTATTTTCGTACGCACACATGAATGATCGGCCACACAACATGCATATATAAAGGGAAAGATTCGAATGACATTAAATGGGCACCAGTGTAAACAACAACAGCAAAAACATGTGGTGACGTTTTTCACTCATAAAACAAATACAACAATGGCAGTGAATCAATTAAACTCAACACAGTTTAATTAAATCATGAACTGTCATATTCATTATTCAAACAACAGTGCAAAAACAAACAGACATACAAACAAGCCACGCGGTATCAGCCGTGGCTGAACTATATTCCAGCTGGCCACAGGAGCGTGTGGAGCAGCGGCTGCAGCTGTCTCGGTAGGTACTGACCTGGGCTGATGGTCGGGAAGCTGCTGAAGAAGGACGGTATGTCGGATCCAGCGGTGGCCGGCGTGTTGAGGCTGCCCGGGTCCGGCAGCTGGCTGGGACTCAGCGAAGGCGAGAACGGCTCCTTGCAGCTGTCGAAGCCCAGCAGGCTGAAGTGCGTGTCGGCCAGACTAGGCACCGCCGCCAGCTCGCCGCCATCCATGATCATCTTGGCCGGGATGTGGGAGGCACCTGTCAGCGAGCGGCGCGCTCGGTCAGCGACGGACGGACGTGGCCGCACCTCTCTCGGTCAGCCACGGAACAAGACTGTCCGTCGGCTCAGCGCGCTACACACTATACGGCCGCATGAATGGGCCGCTATCGAGCCGGCGCCGGCCAATCAGCGCCCAGCTCGCAGTGACGTCACACCCACCGACGTCACCGCGTATTTATACCGCGCGCGGATTATTTCAGCGATGGAGAGCAAATAAATGGTGTTCAGGGGGCAGAGACCGACATCCGGTGATGTGATTGGTGGACATGGTGTGCTGGGCACGCAGTGGGCCATAGGTCAAGAGCGGGACAGCCAAACGAGCCGTATCTGGCGGCCTTTGAACGGCCGGCCGAGTAGAAGTGATGTCATACTGCAACGAAAGCTCCGCCTCCTTCCGACGCAAAGCAATGGGATTTCAGGATCGGAAGGAGTGACCTCATACCGGGTATGATATCATTGAATTCACTGGCGCCGCGCTGTTCCCGGAGCCGGAGCGTGATCCGCCCGGCACGGCCGGCGTACAGGACTGGATTCGGGAGACCGCTACGCCGCAGAGACCCGAGGCGCAGCGCGAGGAGCGTGCGGTCGGCCGTCCGACATCCGCCTGGAAAACGGAGATTAACTGCGGCGTTACACCTATTTCCAGGCTGGCGTACACCAGGATGGAAGGAAATGGGAGGAGGTGCCTGGCTGATGCAAGCCGATGGGGGCACGGTGGAGAGGTCCCAGCTAGGGAGCAAGGGGTTCAGCAGATCATTGATTCTGTCACGTGTCCGACGTACCCGTGCCATGTCTGTGCCAGCGCTGCCACGCGCCACGTGCAGCGGTGGCATACCACGACGTGCCGTAAAACAAGTGGTATGAATTCAGCCAATTGGGCGCCTTCAGCCGCCGGATCGTCTCGAGACATTTACGGCGGGCGTGCCATCAGCCGGCGGAGCGGGGATCATTGCAGCCGACACGGACACGGCTACCGTGCTGCGCCCTGCCCAGCAGGGGGAGGGAGGGGGTGCAGCTGCAGCGGACCATGCACCAGACGCTCAGACGGGCACCTGCAGGCCGGCAGCAGGTTTGACCAACTCACTGTCTAGCAGGGTTTTTTTCCAGCAGTTTCCTGTCTGTCTGAGGACTTTCAGCGACGCCAGTCCACGACAGGATGACGGCGGAAAGGCCAACACAGGCAAAGTTAATTCCATGAGTCATAAGTCACAACTGCCTCCAATTTGCTTCTCGAGGACAGATTTGGAATCAGCGGCCTATTCCGTACGGTAGCCGCGATAAGGAACGAAGGGTCCCGACACGATGGGGAAGTTTTCCGCGTAAACAATGCCGTCCGGCTACCGCACTGAAACTCTCTCAAATAACATTAATTCAGTAGCTGAATAAATCTTGAACCCATTCAACTATAGCCAAATAAGGTGCGGCTGGTGCTAACAGCAGCTTGTCGCTCTGGCGATCTTCCTAGCTGTCGGTAAAATGGCTAATACCACGAACACGTCACTCCGGCCCCTTAATGCAATGTCATCGGTGATAATTCGCTGCATGCGTGCTACTTACATAATTCGACACACCTTTTAAGGTGTCTTATTATGTAGGAAAGCGGTGTGAAAAAGAGAACTAAGTTATTGTTAGAACAAGCTTGAACTGAAGCAACGTTCACGCGTGGGCAGGAACGGCTCCCGACGAGAAGCGTCTACAATCGATTGCATGCCACTTCACTAGCTATTCGGTCATACGGTCAAATGGTACGTATGCCTCGTATGAACCGTTCCGTCGCATTCTTGATCGAGCTTTCCGTGGTCGCGACTACCGATACGGTGATGTAAGCCCATATAAATTATCCACCCATCCTTGAAGCCGTCCCCGCTTATGGGAGCCACATAACCATGCAGTTACGGCGCCCTAAAACCGCAATCATCATCAGAAGCCCCCCGCCCGACCAGCGCTGCCTCCCAGCGCGTCTGGCCGAGCCGTAGGTCGCAGCGAGGGCCGTCAGAAGCCACCGGATGTGGCCCGGCGGACACCTGTCCCGTCCAGCTGTGTCGCGGGCGGCCGGCGCCATCACACCAACGTGTTCGGACCGGTGCAGTAGCACCCGGCACACTTGTGCTCCCGCTCGGCGGCGCTGAAGTGCAGGCGCACCGGCACAGGTGTCTGAGATGGGCCCGGCGCCGCCTGTTCTGCTTCCGCTGAGACCGGAACCAGACGGGCCCGGTCTGGCTGCAGCTGCCGCCGGCCAGCTCGGATCAGCCGGGTCGCGCCACAGCCACCTACCGCCACAGCCGCATACCGCCACAAACGATTAAGCTTCCGTGCGCGCACGGCGAAACGATTGCGAATTGCGATCTGCCCGGAATAGCTCCTGTGCAGCGATGCGGTCGTGCTCTACGACCTACGTCAGCGCGGGATAGCTGAGCGCGGCGTTGGATCGATCTCAGGTCTGCGTGTAACCAGGCGCGCTCTGTTGTCGAGTGCCGCCGTACCGTCAGGATACCGTTTAGGCCGTCACTATCGTCGGCGTCGTGCGTCAACAGTCGGTGTCTCTGACGTAACGGTCCCCACACTCAGACTGTGGATCCAAGGTCTATCGGCCCCCCCCCCCCCCCGCCTCCCCTCGCCTCGCCCCCGCGGCGCCCACGGCAAGTCACACCGTACGGAGCAAAGGTCTGCAGGCTGCCGGCTGCACCAGCGTAGAGTGACCGTCGACAGGAATAACGCCCGAGGCTATTCCGAGCCTGGAACGGCGAGTTGTGACGTAGAGGCGCGATCTGCCGCTCCAGGTAGGCCGCCGGCGGGATCTCACCAGGTATCGGCGACGACGGGTAAACTAACACGCGGCGGAAAAACGAAAGGGAACAGGCCGACGGGTGACGCAACACCGCGGCCCGAGACGGAACGGAACGGAACGGGACGAAACGGAACGGAACGGAACGGGACGGGACGGGACGGAACGGGACGGGACGGGACGGGACGGGACGGGACGGAACGGGACGGGACGGAACGGGACGGAACGGGACGGAACGGGACGGAACGGGACGGAACGGGACGGAAC
>JARBER010027891.1:0-12494 GCA_030265075.1 Balanus glandula | reverse complement strand
AGGTCCTAAGCGTAACGGAGCACTGGTGAAAGCTGAACGTATTGTTGGTTCATGTTCTCATGTTAAATTTGGTTGTATCTAAGGAAATTTGGTCAGTTTGGCGACGATTTCAGGCGTTTTGTAGGTGAGGGAGAGGGAGAATTGCTTATTCAGCCCAACCGAAAATCCGTCAGTGACTGGGGTCGCCGACCCTGAGGATTTATAACAAAGCCCAATGGGATAATCCCTTAGTATTGCGCCGTCTACAACCTGTGATTTTTGGGCTAGCAAGACACAATTTGTACTGATAGAGCTCACTGAGTGTTTTCCGACGGCACATTACTCGCTGTGAGACGTGACAAGAGACGCGTGCCTAATGCCCACAATTACATTTCTGTAGCAGTTCGTCCACAGGCTCTTTGGCTCCACTGGTGAAAGAGTTTCTGACTCCTACTCTATTTTAGCTGGTCACATGCCTTTCACTGGGTTCAAGTGCCACGTGTTTGGTTCAGTGACACCAAGAGGACTTGGTGCCTAACGCCCAGGGGTCTAAACGACGTGTTGACGTCGTCAGAGGGGCGGGCCGTGGGCCGCCGCCGTCAGCTGGTGCCAGTCGGCCGGGTATAGCACACATGCTTCGCCGCACAGCATGGTTCATCACAGGCCCACCAGCCCCCAGAAAGGCCCCGGGTCTATGAACACCAAACCCAGGCCCGGACCAGGCCCAATCAAATTAATAAACTTCAAGCCCAGGCCCGGCATGGCCCGTTCAGATTAACCATATAAATGTTTCCATACCGTTTGCACAGCACGTATGCTGCACCGCACAGCACGGATGCTGCGCCGCACAGCACGGATGCTGCGCCGCACAGCACGGATGCTGCACCGCATGGCACGGATGCTGCGCCGCACAGTACAGATGCTCCAAAGCATGGCACGGATGCTGCGCCGCACAGTACGGATGCTGCATCGCACGGCATGGATGCTGCGCCGCACAGTACGGATGCTGGACCTCATCACACCGTCAGGTCCGGACCGACGCCAATACAGCCCCACGCTACAGCCAGAGTCTGTTCCAGCGTCACACAGCTGTGACCTCTGACCTTAATGCCTGGAGGCATGGCCGGCGCGACGCTGTGTTTACTACAACTGCGATAGCCTCTACCTAGGTCTCTCCTCCCACTGAATCACTGATAGTTCAATGCATCTTCACTAGGTGTTACCACCAGCTCCCCTGTGGCGGCGCCACTTATATCAGTGGCGGTCACAGGGAAAATAAGCATCAGCAGCTTCTGATGCCCAAAAATAACGTTTAAAAAAAATAGCTCACTAAGATGTAGATAAACGTTAGTGTCTCTCTAATGGACACATGCAAAACGTAAATACGAATATGTATAATACATTTGTAATCTAATATCACTGCACGCAAAAAAAATTCCGTCGGTTTTATCAAACCAACCACTAAATAAGTGGAGACCTGTACATACTTGTGACCTGCCTGACATATTATATTCTTTAAGTCAACACGACTGCATTGGTAAGCAGCTGATGAGCTTTAAAGTCACACCAATATTAGCTATGGTGTGGGGGGGTTATGTGAACCCGGTATTCAAGGTCAAGTCAGGTCAAATGTCAAGGCTACGTAAACTGTGTGACATCCGACGATCTTAAACTCATCACGACTGAATCAGTTAGCTTCTGAGCTTTAAAATAACACCTATATTAGCTATGCTCTAACGAATCATGATGAACTAGTGTTCCATGTCAAGTCAGGTCTCGTTTCAAGGTCACACGTGGCCTGTTTTATATTCCACATAGTCACAATTATCATGGATGAATGTTACAACCAACGGCCTTTCAGATGAGACTTATATCGGCATATTTTAAATGCAAAATAGAATACACAACACAAGGCTCAGTTCAGGTCACGTGACAGTACCTCTTTTGACTGCCGCTTTCTGCTAAAGTTCTGGATTGCCAACTTTTTTTTATCCGGTTTGTAGAGAACGTGTCAGGCAATGTTACATGTAAGCATGAACCATATCAAAGGTTGGGTGTCTTTTGCTATTCAAATTTTTAAGTTTCAGTTCAAGGCCAAATAAGGTAAAAGGTCAATTACTTTAAATTTGGCATGCGATAAATAAACGTCGGTCAATTACCTATCGCTTACGTCTTGTTTCATGAGACTGGAACCAAAAATGTCAAGTTATAAGCTCCTGCAATTTATGATATTATCAAATCAGGTCAAAATTCAATGACATCTATCTCAGTGATCGAAAGTCAAAATGTAGAAAAATACTTATGCTGGCACTTAGTAGCACATGCTTACAAAGTTTCAAGTAAAAATCGAAGGGGGTGAGGTCAAAATGGTCCATTTGTGATCGGTTTGACTTATAATACCTACTGCACTAATAAACGTCTGAAGTTATGCTGTACCGCATAGCTTGAAGCAGCTAGCGTAGGTAACTACCATTGGCCGAGGATAAGAGTACTTTAATTTTGTATTAAAGACTGATGAATACAAGTTTTTATTATGATCAATTGAAAGCTCGTTTATTCTTGACTCCTGGCATGGTATCCGCTTTTACGTGAGGTATTCCAATCATCCACAATCCTCGGCATAGTCCCGATTTAGCGCAATATGGGAACAGCGTTTTAACCGCACCCCCATGAGAGACAAATTATTGGTGAAAATGTACAAAAACGCAGAAATTTCGTTGTCATTAATTCCCATACAACCATTTACAACTTGTTTTATGTACATCGCGAGTAAAAGGGAAACTCAAATGTATGGCTCCAGCAAAACCCCGGCACAGCGATTGTTTGTACGCGAAGCTCAAATCGCCGTTCGACATTGTTACTAAATCAATGTTTCCCTATCAGGCAAATTACTAAGAACTTGACAAAAATGGAAAGAAAATCGTATCAGATATCTTATTCATCATGAGATAGGTCAGCGGTGGTTTTACTTATATTACGCAGATAGTGTTTGTATTACATATTTAGGCCGATGCTTGTTTGTTACTGATCTTCCTGTATGGATATGGTATATCCGTACATATAAAGTAAAAGCAGGGTGGAAAGCATTACAGGCCGAGCAAGCACTAATAAGGAGAGCCGAGAGCACCATTGGGGAGGGCCGAACTCAACATTGAAGGTGCTGAAGCCCTCCCAAAAGTATACAAATCGACAACGGTGTATACAACAATATATTTTCTGAACGGAAACGAAGTGAAGAACATTACACTGGGTCCAGGTTTCATTTTATATTAATTCCGATAAAATGACCTGTGACCTCTGGTGACCTGACGTGACCATGCTACGAGCGCATTACAACGATTTTTGTTTAACATTTTTATAATATTATTTGGTAAGTTATTTTAACAAGGGAACACGATTAGAGATAGGTATTTTCTATAAATATACTTTTTAATTGACAAAAATAATATGTTTTTCTCTTCTTAGAAACAAAAAATGATTACTTATTCCACGATAGCCTGTATTTTGGCTTTGTGTCACAAGAAAGTTTCAGACCGTAATATAGGATACTTGAAGGTTAACTTTGGTGAATTTGTTGATGCCCCAGGTGAGATTGCTGTTTAGTGACCTCTGTATCTGTATGGTCAGCTGAGGTCATCTGAAGTTACCAGTACCATTTTTGTCAATAGGTTTTGATAAAATACACATAGAGGCGTGAAAATTATACCACTGTTTTTTATCGTCGAGCCGTGTCACCCCATATGCAAAATGATCAACTCACAGGGTGTTCATTAATAAATGAAATTAAGTAGATGGCCGCGAGCAAGATCATTTTTCCTCACATAAAAAAACTGCACAGTATGTTTTCGAAATTGTTGGTCATTTGCATATTTAAAAAAAATATTGGAAGTATAAGCGTTATAAACACAATACATGCTGCTTCAAGGGAACATGTTTGAAGTGCTTGACTTTCAACACAAAATAAAGTGCGTTCTATTACGGAAAAGTCAGTTTGCGAAGAGCTTATCGTCATAGTCATATCATCTCGATCATCGTGTGCCACATTTTTACCCTGCAGAAGGTTCCTCGATGTAGCTGTCTTTATCTGCTACACAAAGCTCCGCGCGACGCCATGCATGACGGGTAATTTTTATCAGAGCTGCTCTTCGGTTATCCCAGCGGCGAACCCCTGCAAATATTTTTACACATCAGAGTGTCTGCGGCTCCGTGTCCACCACATGAACCAGAGCTTCCTTTAGAAACCAGTAACTGTGTCTCTGGCAGACGCTTTCCACAGACTGATCGAGAAGTTTATGACAGCAATACGGCCGCAATACGGCCCAGCGTACCCTTCAAGGGCAGTTCGACGTCTGATTGAGAAGTGGCAGGAGTCAAGGCTTTTTTCGAGGATAATTCAGAACATATCAAGAGGTTTATCCAGTATGTCCAGCCACAGACCACTATATATATAGTGGTCTGTGGTCCAGCACTCCTTGTCACGAGTTGGAATTGTGATTAACGTCCTTGGATCGAAATTCGGCGATCGAATCATCTTCCACGGAAGTGCCCATCACTGGCCCACGGGCAGCCTTGATATGTCCTGCCCATGTACTTTTCCTCCTGATCGCAAGCGCTGAACCATGAGGTGGAAACAAAGCCTCAGACACTCAAGGGTGTGGGAATATTTTGAAGGGGTTCGCCGCTGGGATGAGCAAAGAGCTCTGCGAAAAAATCGCCCGATACACATGTGGCGTCGCGCCGAGCATCGCGTGGCTGAAAAAGGCAGCTACTTCGAGGACCTCCTGTTGGGGAGACGTGTGGCACATGATAAATGGGATAATATAATCGTAAATGACCAACATTTTTTTCGGAAACATACTGTGCAGTTTTTCATGTGAGGAAACAAACTATCTTTCTCGTGGCCAACTAGCTTACTCCATTTATTAATGAACACCCTGTAGGTCAACTTATGACCTTGAACTGAGGTTAAATTTTAAAATTGACCCAACAAGGTCACGAGTAACATGCTTAGAAGCGCCTTGACGAGACAAACACAACGCGGTTAAAATTGTTGTTCTACAATATATAGATAACAAATTATGCACGAAAAACTGGTTTTTAGTAACACGATTACGAATAACATCCATCTATTCGTTAATAACTGTGTATATACTTAACATAGAACAATAATTATAAAAGCCGTTTTCACGATGGATTTTTGTGCCGCTGAGAATTAGATTACTGAGAACAACCTTACTGGGAATTTAGTCCCCGCACATAGTTTTTAGTATACCTATAAGCTTCGGGATAAGCTTTTTTCAACAATTTTGAACTAGAAATGCTCCCCAAAACTTCTCAATGCGTTGGTAAGCCAACATACTGTTTAGAAATGTAAGCTTTCGTGGTAATAAGCGACAGAAGAATTGAAAACTTAGTTGAGATGCCAGAGTTTATCGATTTCTTCTGAGTTGGGTATAGACACCCAACTGTGGTGCCTATACCATAGCGTCAGATACGCCAAAAACATTTCAATAATGCAGATTGCTCGATTAAAGATATTCCGTTGCGTCATATATGCTAAAAAAATTATTTCAGTAATTCAAATTGCCATTGCCTTGGATTCAGCTCTGAAACAGGCGTGACGTTCTGAAAATTGATGGCCACGGTTTGTTTACTTAAATCGATGACGTCATTGGTTATATGCAGTGGTGGGCATCGTTACTCAAAACTGTAGTTCCGTTACTCGTTACTCCGTTACTAAAAAAAGTAGTTCCGTTTCTCGTTACTCCGTTACCTTATGACAAATGTAACGGAAATTACTTAAGTCCGTTACTCCGTTACTTTTGTTAGCCCTTGTCAGTATAGGGGATGGATAGACTGCCATCCTTTTAGCTTTTCGGAAATAACTCGAGTACCTACTTGCTTGAACGAACACGAAGCAAATGTATGACGAATTATGTCAAGTCGATTGGGCAAGTAATTTCCTAGGCATAAAACGGGGAGCACGTGCAGAAGCACCCCTGACTGGTGGGGAAGTGGAACCTGAGAGACTCCTAACCATAGCAGAAGCACCCCATCTCTAAGCTTCGGAGAAAGGCGTCTGACAATAGGTTACAAACCATGTACCAAGTTTGCACACTATCAGCCCAACCGTTGTGGATTTTACGACAAAACATTTGCATACACTCTTCATGCGGCTCGCACCACGCGTAGTGGTAGTCGCCTACACCCTGAAGTTGGCTCTGGTTTCGAACAGCGTATGATGGTTGTTGCTACTCAGCAGAGAAGCCCGCTTGACAATCAGACGTGCGGTAACAGAGATAAGAGCCTCTAAAAAGCGTCACCATGGGTCGGGTTTCACGGGTTGGGCCGCACCTCATAGTCATATTTTCCCCTATAATCGCAGACAAGAAGGAGGATGAAACGTGATCTTAAAGTTACAAACCTCAGCGACCATGACCCATGACATAACACCTGCTTCTGAGGCATTTCAGGCGCACCGGTTTATCTGTGCTCGTAATTCGTGCTGTTTCCGAGTGTTTGCTTATCAGCAACATATGAACATTCCATGACAGGTCAATGTGTTAAAAGATAATAATAATTTGTATCACAGATCGTGACCTCTTATGACCTGAGATGATTGTTTTGTCTCTGGCAGTTTCAATGGCATTTTGTAACGCATATTTCAAAATGGCGTCCTTTTATATCCTATGTGATTAAAATTAAGACACCGTAATATCTTCGAGCCGACGGAATATGGTCAAGGGCATATTCTGGAGAAAATTATATCACAGATCAACCGAGCTCACTGACTTTCGACAAACTAATATATTCGTTCGGTAAAGTATTAGTTCCATATGCATATAGGTACTTTAAATAATATATACATATTTATATATAATATGCTGGTCTCTGTTTTGCCTGCTACACAGAAAGACAGTCGATAACTACTGAACTTCTTCAAGAAACTCACATATTCTTACAAAGTGCAGTCACATAAGAATAGGACGAGAACCCATAAGGGTCTTGAAGAAGTCCTCGAGAACCTATGGACTTCTTACAGACTTCTTCGAAACGCTATCATTTTCTATGGGAGGAGTTTTAATAAGGGTTATTCAAATCGTCTCTCAGTGTATAAGTGAACGTCGTTTCACGTCTGCTTACTATATCAACACAAAAGTAAAGGAGTAACGGACTTGAGTATAAAGTAACGGAAGTTACTTGGTCCGTTACCTGTTTTGAAAAATGACGAGATCGTTACTCCGTTACTCTTAAAAGAAGTTCAGTTAGTAACGGAGTAACGGAGCAACGGAAGCTGCCCACCTCTGGTTATATGTTCATATTCGGCTGGAGGACCCATTCAATGCTGTTATTTACACACAAAAAAAAACGAGGCCTCACGGTGTCTGAACTCCATAGTAGTCACACAGGTCACATAAAGTTACCCATACAAATCACACGGGTCGCAAGCAAGTCACCAGGTCATACACAAGTCACACAAGTCATCTACCAGTCATCCAGGTCAGATACAAGTCGCACAGGTCACACGAGGTCACCAGTTGTGAGATCCTGACCAGCGTCGCTGCTACTGACCCGCAGTTGTCTGTTGACGCCCGTGGAGCCGGCAGACACGGGCCGGCCGCCGGAGCTGGGGATCGGCCGGAAGCCTCCGAACATGATGACCGGCGGCGTGGGCAGGCCATCCCGCCGGCGGACCTGACCGCCCTGAGGGGCCGACAGCACCAGCGAGACCAGCGTCCCGGCCAGCAGAGCCTGCAGACCAAGGTCAGATGGTGACGTCACGACCGGGACGGGACAGCAGAGATGGACACTGACAGGACCACAGGTGAACTCACTGCCCTGACGGGACGACAGAGATGGACACTGGCAGGACCACAGGTGAACTCACTGTCGGGACGGGATGGCAGAGATGGACACTGGCAGGACCACAGGTGAACTCACTGCCCTGACGGGACGACAGAGATGGACACTGGCAAGACCACAGGTGAACTCACTGTCGGGACGGGACGGCAGAGATGGACGCTGGCAGGACCACAGGTCAACTCACTGCCGGGACGGGACGGCAGAGATGGACACTGGCAGGACCACAGGTGAACTCACTGCCGGGACGGGACGGCAGAGATGGACACTGGCAGGACCACAGGTGAACTCGAGGCTGGGGCGGGACGGGACAGCAGAGATGGACACTGGCCACACTGAAAATAAGTTTACACCTGCTCCATTTATTTTCAGTGCACAGGTGAACTCACTGCTGGGACTGCAGGACGGCAGAGATGGACACTGGCAGGACCACAGGTGAACTCACTGCTGGGACGGGACGGCAGAGATGGACACTGGCAGGAGCACAGGTGAACTCACTCGCTGCCGAATCTAGGTACGCGTTCGTACCAAAGTTTATTTTAAAGAAGCGAAGAAATCCCACGCTCAGATTTCTGATGTGAGGCACGATTGCATGCTTGATCAAGACGTGTCCACATGATTTACAGGAAAGGGTGATACAAATTAATTCATGTCGAGCACCCAAGATAGTGCAGCAGCATACCTACTTAGAGCACACACACACACTCACACTTTGCAATATCCTAATGCCTAATTGTGTATCGTCACTGGTGATGCCATTTACTATATGAGATATCCGGCTGTGAAGTATAAAAAAGTCTAGAAGCCGAACACAAGAGTTTGAATCCGCTTGAATGCTTATATACCCAAGCGCTGTCATGCTGGAACGGGGTTGGTTATTTCCACTGGCGGCTACAGGGGCCAAGCATCTTTTGTCCCCACTTTTAATAGTCATATTTTTTAATTCATGGGAGAAGTTAACAATGTGTCGAACAAATTGGCTTTGTACTCAAGTTATGTCTAAATCAAGTTATTCTGTGTGGGAAAAATTAAGCCACATCGCGGCATGACATGAATTTAGTAATTTATTATATATCAAATACAAAATGGGAAGATTAGTTCAGGTTACTGTCTGACAGAGACTTTCCTTAGCGGTAGTTGTTGGCCCCAGAGCCTACTCCTAAAATGTTAACTTTCAAGCGGGCTACATGTTTAGCTAGGTTATCAAAGTTAAAAAAGGCGACCCGAAGGCAAAGGCGCATGCATCGGCACCCGCAACTGCTCCAGCGCAGCAGTGCCAACTTGATGGATCAAAGGGATACTTGTTGAGACGTCTCAGTCTGGATCTCCCAAGGCTATCTACGGCTCCTGATCCAAAGGGACCATTTATGTCCAAAAGTAGTTTTTTTTCTCTTGCTGCTTTAAAACAATGCGCTTTGTTTCCTATGTTTGCACCCTGCGTTATGCCAAAGGTTACACTTTTTACCTGCCTAATTTTTGCCATAATTGTTTAAAATCATGATAGTTTTCGACGTGAAACTTTCGGTACTATATGCGCCATCCATTTTAAGTTTTCTTCAAAAATTGCCTTAAATTTGGTTAGGCACAGTCATATAAAGACATCGTCGTCATCTTCAGTTTGTCGTAATGCTTAATGAAATCAGTCGCATTTTTAGCTTCATATAAGTACTCAACATTCTAAAAGGCGCCTATATTTCTGGGTTTTATCAGAGCCCCCGTAAAATATCGCGGCGCTCAACAAGAGCATTTCACGTAAAATGAATATTTAAAATGTTGAAAAGGATTAAATACGAACATAACGATCGGGCGTACGTTTTCGCCTTTCAGCCGACCCACTGCATCCGGTGCTTCCACTCAGTTCCGCACATAATTAGCAGCCATATCGGCCGTCAGTGGTGATTCCGATAGCTGAAACAAATTTACATCCTTCCAGTACCAATTAAGTCGCCTCATTCAGTCACTCGGTGATAACTATTTGCACGCCGAAATTCTGCCCCCTTAACCTGAGCATAGTTCTTGCGTCGGGCTGCTGTCATGACGTCACCCACCAGCGACACGTCTCTGCTGTCATGACGTCACCCACCAGCGACACGTCTCCGCTGTCATGACGTCACCCACCAGCGTCACTTCTCTCGGGGAGTCTTGCGTCATCGTGACCCTGGGAGGGCGACCATGAAGCGGGTTGGCGGTCCCCTGCCCCCCGGCGCGCCCTGTGCGGCTGATTTACCGCCTGATGATGGGTGTTGCCTTCCTGGCGACCTTGCGTGTACCGACCGGTGCCAGTTAGAGTGACGCGCGGAGCGGAGCTGTGGCGCTCCTCGGCTCCAATGGTTGTCGCCGGTCACGTCCAGAGAAGCTGAACTTCATAGTTCATTCTAACTATGTAGATATCAGATATACTTCCGTGCAAAATATGAAAAATCCTATGTGCAGCACTGTTCCCCTTCTGCGAACATCGGCAACAACACCGATATAGGCACCTAGACAAGCACCGAGACAGGCACCGAGACAGGCACCGAGACAGGCACCGAGACAGGCACCGAGACAGGCACCGAGAGAGGAACCGAGACAGGCAACGAGACAGGCACCGAAAGAGGAACCGAGACAGGCACCGAGACAGGCACCGAGAGAAGAACCGAGACAGGCACTGAGGCAGGCACCGATACAGGCACTGATACAAGCACTAAGACAGTGAGGCAGGCATCGAGACAGGCACTGATACAGGCACCGAGACAGGCACTGAGACTGGCACAGAGACAGGCACCGGCACCTGTTGCTGTGCCACCTGTCATCCTCATCATTACCATCATCATCAACACGTTTATTAGCTTTCAAGTTTGAAATAAAAGACAATGTTTGTTAAAATGGAATAGATCCAGCGCTAAAGCACGGAAGTGCTTGCATTTGAGCGCTTGTTCTATTTTGCACACACATACTCGTAGGTATTCCTTAGTCACTCTGCCGCCGCCTGGCGCCTCGCACCGTCTATTCACCGTTTTTAGACACTATGGATAAGAGTTAAGGCGTTGGAAAAAACTATGAGAGTTCAGGGGCATCTGTCGCTGTGTTACCTGTCTTCTGGCCGGCACCTGACACTGTGTTACCTGCCTTCTGGCCGGCACCTGTCACTGTGTGACCTGTCTTCTGGCCGGCACCTGTCGCTGTGTTACCTGCCTTCTGGCCGGCACCTGTCGCTGTGTTACCTGTCTTTTGGCCAGCACCTGTCGCTGTGTTACCTGTCTTCTGGCCGGCACCTGTCGCTGTGTTCCTGTCTTCTGGCCGGCACCTGTCGCTGTGTTACCTGTCTTCTGGCCGGCACCTGTCGCTGTGTTACCTGTCTTTTGACCGGCACCTGTCGCTGTGTTATCTGTCTTCTGGCCGGCACCTGTCGCTGTGTTACCTGTCTTCTGGTCGGCACCTGTCGCTGTGTTACCTGTCTTCTGGCCGGCACCTGTCGCTGTGTTACCTGTCTTCTGGCCGGCACCTGTCGTTGTGTTACCTGTCTTCTGGCCGGCACCAGTCGCTGTGTTACCTGTCTTCTGGCCGGCACCAGTCGCTGTGACACCTGTCTTTTGACCGGCAAATTGTGTATAGGCTCAACTACCACGCCCCTATACTTATGTGTCATTAAGACACTCATTTTCTCCTTCGACTAACTGAATAATGACGGCTCCATTGTGTAGGAGGGGAATCGACTCGCGTTTGTTCCATTGTGATCCACACCACTGGGATCGCACACTTTTCTCGTATTAACTATCTGAAATAATGTTCAGTGGCTCACAATGCCGCCGTTAAATCTGATTCAGAAAGTTGAGATGGGTTGGAATGGGTGGAAACGGGATTTGTTGGCGGCATATTGCGCCCTGAGGGCGGTATATTGCGCCTTGAGGGTGGCATATTGCATCCTGAAGGCGGCATAGTTGATTCTAAGGGCGGCATGGTGCTTTCGATGGCGGGAATGTACTTTCGAAGGCGGCATAATGCGCTGTGAGGGCGACCTTATATGCTCTGAGGGCGGCAAAATGTCTTCCAAGGGCGTCATGATGTTTTCCGAGGGCGGCCAAACCACTAAATTTGTGGAGCCCTGCACCTCGGCAGAGCTTGACTGAGCTGACAGTTGAAAGATGACTGGCGCAGCTCGAGCTGTCGCCGGCGGCAATGTCAGGTGTGGCTCGGACAGGGGCCGTCACGTGACCGGTGCTGGCCGGCTGTGTTGCAACTTGCATGTGACCCAATTCAGCGACCCAGCTTCGATATCTGCGCGGCGCGACGTCACTGCTACTGCCGAGAGCTGCGGCTTCAGGGAAACAGGCGCTCTGCTGGTCAACAGTGAATGACAGGACTACTGCAGTGGCCACAATTACTGCAGGAGCTTCAGATGAATCGTTCGAGAGCGGTCGTCAGAACCAAACGGTGAAGTGACGCAGAAGCTGATTTCATACCATCGTGCGCCGACAGAGTCGCATCTCCAGTGAAACTAGGGCACTATATTACTGGGTACTCCAAAGTTTTGGCAAAAGTCTTCAGAAATGGGAAAATATCATTCGATATCTGGATCTGACAGCACCCTGTGCGTTTCTTCTTCTAACCAGACGGCTTGAGGCGGCCTCAACTCGGCTGAAACGCGCGGTGCGGGGTACATGACACGATACTTT
>JARBER010027780.1:0-12495 GCA_030265075.1 Balanus glandula | reverse complement strand
AAAATCACTATCGCTAGCGATTGTTGCTTACATAAGCATCATGAAGCTCTGCTATCAGTTGGATGTTGTTCTTCAGGTTGTGACGAGTTTGCACATACGTCACTTACCAGTATTTTCGATATAACGTTAACAGTAGCGTCGGTTTTCTGAAAAGTTCCAATATTGGAACAAAAATGGCATTTGCAAAAAAAGCCATCGACAGATTTCTTTGAAAGTAGTATATTTGAGATCCTCATGAGGCAAGCTTTCGAATAGTATAACTCTCGTCTTTTGAGCCCTCCGACACCTTCTAACGAACCGTGCTTTAGGTGAAGTAGGCCTTGTATATATAACAGTTTCGATATAATATTTATGTATATATAGACGTATAGTACAGATGTATATATGTTGAAGACGGATATGTGGTGGTGCGGTTGTCTTTGGCTATGCGCTGTATGCAGTGTTTTTTAAAAGGCTACTTTATATACCCTGACTCAACCAATTGGTGGCTGCTGTGCGCCGCCTTCTTATTTTACAATCCTGGAAGTACATGTTTACCGACTGCATGTTATTGAATATGTGAATATTGTTTGTTTTTTTCTGCCTATTGGTGACAAAAATGAAAAATAATACATGCATGACTGACGAAGGAGCAAGCCAAAAGCTACCAATTTGACTTACTAGTGTTTCAAAACAATTATTTCTCGACATTATGAGATTAAGGTTATGATTTATTATAATTATTACAATGTGTCTCAAAACAGTGCTAATACAAATGCAAGATAAATAGAAATAGACAGCCTTTGAATATTCCCCCATTAACTTATAATTGGAACGATACAAAATTAATGTGACCTTAAGTCACTGATATCAAAGTTCCTAGGTAACCGTTTTGTAGACACTGATGACTTAAATCCTGAAAGTTGTGTCTTGATCACTCATAAACTGTGCACAACCACTTAGCACTTAACATGGCACATAGCATGACCTCAAACGTTTTTGGAGGTAGGGTCAGTGACTCAATGGACCTGGCTTGGTGACCTCACCTGACCTGACACGAACTCAAATGTTTTCAAAGTTGTAAAAAAAAATCAATGGTAAGGCATGCAAAGTTTGGTGGCGCTACGCGCCGCCGTTTTCTCGCCATCTGGAAAAAAACGCTGATGTGTTGTTCAACCCCCTCCCATTGGGGCGCATGACATGTCTTTTATCACAGTTATTTACTCTGTGATGAGCAAGACAGTCCAAATGCTGCTACTAATATCTAGATGAATTTAATGTCATATTGTTGCACAATACTTTGAGCCCAGGCTCAATTTTGTTTCATGAAAATGTTTATTTTGTTGTTTTTAGGCAAACTACAAGACATTCACAAGAGAATGGCTACGCATGGAGTGAGTGAAACAGAGAAGCTTCAGAAGAATTTATCTGATCAGCTTGATCGACTTATGTCTCAGTTGCAGGACCTGGAAGACTCAAAGTGGGTGAATATTTGTTATTTCTTATGTCATGAAATTTTTCCTTTCATTTTGATATCAAAAATTGTACTGCTTCTTTTGCTGCTCAAAACATGTTCATACACAGTTTAAGAAACAGATTAGGATGAAAAACTGATGTCTATTTTTCCCTTGAGGTCAAATACTGTTAACACAAGTGTCATAAGAGGAGAGCTGCTGTACTTTTCCTAAAATGTTGTATTATCTAAATGTTTGTGAGGAAGTAGTCATAAGTCGAGAGGCGTATGCCACTCCTTATTTCACCACTTATGATATTAAGGTAGCAATGTCATATCATTTTGACTTCTTAATATCATCTTTTGCTATTACTTGACATATAGCCATCCTTGGTGGCATCTGTCCTTGTTACAGGGATGACCTAGATGTGGATGAATATAATGAAACACGGCAAGATACCATTGAGCAGCTGAAAGAGTTTCAGCAAAAGCTGAGCCGCTTCAGTGAGGGGGATTTGTCTTTAGTTGATCGGTTTGGTGCTACTCAACTGGTGAGCTACTCATAGATGATGAACTACACTTACTAGTTACTACAAGAAATAGCTATTTCTTGTCGCATGACTGTATTTATTTTCACTCAGAAATCCGACTTCCTATATTGATTTGATAGAAAGCTCAAAATACTCTTAATAATCTTGAAGTTTGAATACAAAAATATACGTATTTTCCTCTCGATCATTTATTTGGACATATTTGTCTATTGCACCTCTTGCACTGATCAGTGATCAGTGATCACCCTAGTATCCCGTTGACCTGGCCTCGTATCTGGTCCTCTGTTGCGTCTGCACTGGGTCTTGACCTTTCATGTAGATCAGCTGACCTCTGACCTGTATATGTGCATTGCTCAGCTGTGAGCTGTCGGATATCCGACCTGTCTTGACCTGTCACATTATAACTATAACATATGTACACTGAGCTGTCAGGATGTTTTCTGACTGCCCGGACCTGTCACATCTGACCTGTCACATCTGACCTGTCACATCGGACCTGTCACATCTGACCTTTCACATCGAACCTGTCACATATAATATATCACATCTGACCTGTCATGACCTGACCTGTCTGACACATCTGACCACACGTGACCTGTCATGTAGATCATCTGACCTCTGTCCTGTATATGTGCATTGATCAGCTGTGAGCTGTCGGATATCTGACCTGTCTTGACCTGTCACATTATAACTATAACATATGTACACTGAGCTGTCAGGATGTTTTTGACTGCCCGGACCTGTCACATCTGACCTTTCACATCGAACCTGCCACATATAATATATCACATCTGACCTGTCACATCTGACACGTCACGTCTGACCTGTCATATCGGACCCGTAACATAATCTATCACATCTGACCTGTCACATATGCCCTGTCACATCGGACCTGTCACATACAATATATCACATCTGACCTGTCACATCGGACCCGTCACATCTTACCTGTCACATCGGGCCTGTCACATATAATCTATCACATCTGACCTGTCACATCTGACCTGTCACATAGGACCTGTCACATATAATATATCACATCTGACCTGTCACATCTGACCTGTCACATCTGACCTGTCACATATAACCTGTCACATCTAACCTGTCACATCTAACCTGTCACATCTGACCTGTCACATATAACCTGTCACTAGACCTGTAACATCTGACCCGTCACGTCGGATCTGTCACGTCTAACATGTTACAGCTGACCTGTCACATCTGACCTGTCACATCTGACCTGTCACATTTGACCTGTCACATTTGACCTGTCTCATTTGACCTGTCACATTTGACCTGTCACATCTGACCTGTCATCTGACCTGTCACATATAGCATGTCACATCTGACCTGTAACATATGAGCTGTCACATCTGACATGTCACATTGGACCTGTCACATAGGACCTGTCACATATAACATGTCACATCTGACCTGTCACATCCGACCTGTTACATCTGACCTGTCACATCCGACCTGTTACATCTGACCTGTCACATCTGACCCGTCACATCTGACCCGTCACATCTGACCTGTCACATCTGACCTGTACCGTCTGCCCGGCTGGTGGGCAGGCGATCCAGGCGGCCATCACCGAGGCGTTCCGGACTCCGGAGATTATCGGCCTGTTCGCGCGCCGCCAGCCGGAGGGACTGCGCCAGAGGCTGACCCAGCTCACCCGCGACCACCGGCTGGGTCACCTGGCCGACGAGGCCTTCACCCAGCAGAGGGTCAGTCTGCCACTCTCCCGTCCTGGGCTCCATACCCCGCCGCGCGGCTTCGTCCCTCCGTAACCTTAGCACACGGGGGCGGGCGTTTGCTCCTTGTGCAGTGGCCGCCGGCGGCCCTGGCTGGCTGCAGCCGCAGCGATTAGCAGCAGTGTTCAGATCCGCCTGAACTAGACGTCTACTGTATATTATGTATGTATGTGTGTGGAGGGGGAGGGCTAGCTTTGCAATATCTCAGCGAAGGGGCGTCCACATGTTGTGTCGGAGCCGTCAGCTGCAGTCGGCATAGACGTGGTGTTGTCTGTGACTCTCCTCTGGCGCTGCCGCCTGCCGTACAAGTCTATGTCGCCGCTGCCCTGTGTCGGCAGTCGGCGCTGGAGGCTGCCGGCTGGGCGGGACGTGTCGGAACATGTAGGAGGGCTGCCTCCTACTGCAGTGTGTCTGCAGTGCCCTCAGTTGTCTGCAGTGTGTCTGTAGTGCCCTCAGTTGTCTGCAGTGTGTCTGTAGTGTCCTCAGTTGTCTGCAGTGTGTCTGTAGTGTCCTCAGTTGTCTGCAGTGTGTCTGTGGTGTCCCCAGTTGTCTGCAGTGTGTCTGTAGTGTGTATGTAGTGTCCTCAGTTATCTGCAGTGTGTCTGCAGTGTCCTCAGTTGTCTGCGGTGTGCCTGCAGTGTCCTCAGTTGTCTGCAGTGTGTATGCAGTGTCCTCGGTTGTCTGCAGTTTGCCTGCAGTGTCCTCGGTTGTCAGGGTCTCACTGCGGTCTATTCTCCGCAGCTGGAGATACTCTCTGCGCTGAAGAAGCTGGGCGAGCTGCTGACACCCGAGGAGATCCTCTTCATGACCACCAACACCACCGACGACCTGCGCCAGTTCCTGCAGGACGACATGAACGGTGAGGCGACGCACGTATACGGCCGCGCGCATCCACGCACGCACGTGACACAGTTATAGCATAGCAAGAATGCAACACATTCCCATAAGGCGTAGTCCTTGGCATGAGCTCATTGTATTTCGGTCACATTTCAGCGACCTGAATATGATGGCTTGTCAACTACGAAACGCGAAAGTTGGTCTGTTGCGTGACCTCGGAGAAGTGCTTCAGGCCTATATCTTTGTAACCGCTGCTCGAATTCGTTTTCATTTGCACAACTGGCTTATCTGCTTATGGTAAACTTCTAGACCAAGCTACAGCTCAAATTAAAACATGACTTAAATTGAATTGGTCCGTTCTATCGTGGAAAATCCCACCTGGGGAGTTATTGCTCCAAAACATGCCAAGCCATTTGTCTGTTTGTCTTGTAGGCCGGTGTGATGTACAGTCTCCCACAAAGGTTCTGTGTACAGTCTCCCCCATTACAGCATGCTAATCGGTGTTGTACGCAGCGGTTTGGAGTAGCGGAAAGTAACTAGTTTGAGCTCACCCCGATGTATCGTGGGTGGGCTCAATAATAATTGCTTTGAATTTCGCTGCGTGCAGCACGGATTGGCCCGGTAGAAGTGCTATAAAACTGAACAGAACGTCTGTGGGACACTACATCGGCTCCATCTGTTTGTAGATGCCCTGTGATGACCCGGTATTTGTGATCGTTTCAGTCTCATCAGACCGGGTGGTGCGGCTGGCCCAGTCTGGACTGTCTGGCGGCACCTGAGAAGTCGTGACTGTGGCCCAGTCTGGACTGTCTGAGGAGTCGTGACTGTGGCCCAGTCTGGACTGTCTGGCGGCACCTGAGGGGTCGTGCCTGTGGCCCAGTCTGGACTGTCTGCGGGAGAGGACACCTGAGCCCAGGCCGGCCTCGGACACACGGCAGCAGCTCTGCCACCGCTCCTGTCCGCTCTGAACCCACCGTGTATCGTGTCGCCGGTCCTGGCGGCGCTCAGCGGCGCTCGGCGGCCTCGCTGGACCGCTGGACTCTCTCGCTGGACTCTCTCGCTGGACCATCACTCACAGGCTGAGCGTGGCAATGCTCGGGTATGTCGGGTCTGACCTTATGTTGTATTATCAGAGAAGCTGCAGCTACGTGCAGGATCTCCACGAAACGAGACAATGACGCTAATGCAACATGTTCTGAACATGTGACTGATTCGATAGGTAAGCTGCTTGCAAGGCCTTCGACAAGTCCGGGAACGAAAGTTCGCCAAAATCAATGTTCAGAATTGCAAGACTTCACGCTTTAGGAATAACTGGTAAATGTTTGTGGGATATTAAATGACCAATAGAATTGCAGCGCAAACTATGTGTTCATTTTTATATTGATGATAACCATACCGAAATCTGCGGCAGTGCGCATAGAAGTAAGAACGCAACTTTAAACCCTGACTAATGTGATACGGGAGGTTGCCATTTTGTATGTGTGCGGGCTGGTACGTTGTTTTGTGGCGGCGTTTGGGTTCGCTACTCAGTGTATCGTCTCAGTGGGGATAATTTGGAGATTGTGCGCGCTGCATGGGCTGGCGCGCGGCGTGCTGTTTGTGTTGTCTGCAGAATGGCCTGCTGCGTTCCAAAGTGCCATCAGGTCAATACAGTGTTCTGTTCTGTCGGACCAGCCTCTCGTCCGTTGTGGTACCCGGGCGGCTGGTTTGTGGCTGGCTGGGCTGCTGTGTTGGGTGCAGCGAGGTGTATTCGTAGTAGGGATCACATCGATCTTCAGTTATTCCACTGCATTTGCGAAAATTGTGTATACAAATAACTCGAAAATTGGGTTGCTGACTGATCTCCCACTATGATAAATAACTATATAGGCGTAACATTGTATTCTCTTTTTTGTGTTATGACGTTATACATTTGTACTCTTCTTACACCAAAGGTGGGGTGGAAGAAGAGTGCAAACGTATAACGTTTTAATTTCGTTGTTTTCCGGATTTTCAAGTGTTACCAGTTGTATTGCGAGCCACTTGATTTTTAACCCTTCGTGTCAGCTCATTGAGACGTCTCAATCGCCGACTTGCGTGTCTTGCTGAAGTCATGAGTTTGGAAGATAGTAGGGGGTGCCTCTTTTAGCCGCCCCCCTTCCCCAACGAAGTACTAAGTGGCTTGGGTTAAACGTTACCTTTGGCATGTTTGCTTCTAAGAACTTTTTTCTTACCCTCTACCACTTCGAAATTACGCAATTTTCGAGCACATATTCGGTAATCTGGTGTCGACTGCGGTTGGGAAATTCCTGAGAAATCATGGGGATTTGGACTGTACTAGGAAATCAATTATTGAATTGGATCATACATGACCTTAATGATTAACCCATTTTACACTGATTTCAGTAATTTACCCGGATCCTCCACTATACCTCGAATATCAGGATGAATAATCAGAGTCCCTCTATGTTCTTCAAATTCAATCGTGTTTAAAGGCGGGCTGGCGTCAGTACCAATACGTTTATTAATACACGTTAACGTCACGACACCCGGACATGGCTGTTAGGATCAGTCACAATGACACTGTGAGGCTGTGAGCTTACCACACTTCGGAGCCGATACCGAGGCGGCGATCAGAACTGGACCTGGGGCGCATCGATTGTCCGTATGAACGACGATAACACGGAACTGGAAGAGTAACGAATGGAAGGCCTGCCAGTCACGCGCCGGGCCGGACTCGGCGGCCCGGCCGGACGACGGGTCCCGGGCGACACGACAGACACCAATCTCCGAACACGACCACTCACCACCGGCCGCCGAGAACAGCAACACGCAACCAAGATGAAACGGTTCAACGCCGAAACGGTATAACAGCACAGCTGGACGGAAAGGTCCAACAGCGCAGCTGGACGAAAAGGTTCAACAGCGCAGCTGGACGAAACGGATCAACTGCGTAGCCATGAAACGGTTAAACAGCGAAGTCAAACAAAACTCAGATAAGTTCGGCCACAGGGCCAGCTTTTGAAAGTACCGGTTAGATGGTTGCACTTGTACGCTTCCTCGCTCACACCCCACAAGCTTGAGACTTGTGTTCTGTTCACTTGTGACAGTGTTGTGTAGTATAAAATATACCGACGTGATTCATATTATAAATAACACCACCAGTCAATGTGAAAAATACGGCTTAAAACTACAGTCACAGCGTCTGGAAGCAAGCGGTTCGCTATGCAGTCACACCTTAAAAACAAGATCAATTTGAGTAAAAGCTACCACGTCTAAATTTACGCATGCCTGACTCTAGTATTGGTTATAATGCCCAAACCTCAGACCTAATACAGGCGAGTTCTACTCAGGTAACATTAATACGTTTTAGTTTCAAGCAGTGGATCAGCACGATCTTTGTCAAAAATAATATACCCATCGCACTAAGGTGCCCTGTAGTCTAGATTAGCTTCGCCAACGAGTCGTCAACCACGAGGCCCCACACAATGCTGGCGTCCCTCCACACACCCACACCCGCGCCGTGTCGGGCCTCCCCCACACACTCCGGCGGCGAGTCGGGCCTCCTCCACACACCCGCGCCGTGTCGGGCCTCCCCCACACACTCCGGCGGCGAGTCGGGCCTCCTCCACACACCCCAGCGCCGGGTCGGGCCTCCCCCACACACTCCGGCGGCGAGTCGGGCCTCCTCCACACACCCCAGCGCCGGGTCGGGCCTCCTCCACACCCCCGCTGAGCGGCGGCAGCGGCCGGTCATGAGCGCGCCGCCGCGTCCCCGCCGGGCATGTCGACGCCGAACTTGCTGTGGTGGGCGGAGCGTTTGGCGGCGATGAGCGCCTCGTTGTGCACGTACGCCTCGCAGGCGTAGCACCAGACGGAGAGGTCCGCCAGGCTGAGCACCATGCGGTGGTCGGTGGCGGCGCCGTGGTCCAGCATGTGGCAGCCGCGGTACCGGCCGCACAACACCTGCCGACACACCGACACACACCGGTCACAAGTGGGTGTTACACTGGTAACATTCCGGTCACACGTGGGTGTTACACTGGTAACATTCCGGTCACACGTGGGTATTATCTCGATCACACAGACACACGACAGTCACTCACGGATCACACCAACTGAACTCGCAATGCTCTATGTTCACACAGCCTCAGGCCGAGCATGATGAGGCAAAATGAGCTCTATGGTCTATACGTACCAGTTATATTATCATGAATCCAGGCTACGACCCTATATACGATAATTTCACCAGGTTCACGGTACAATGCGTCGTTGTAAAAACTAAGCGAGTTTTCTTCCCGTCGCTTTGCCACATAGTCGTGTCAATGTTTGCAGAAACAATCAATGAGCATAAGACTGGCGGGCATGCAACGTTCGACGACATTTGAGGAATTCCCGTCATATTGTACGTATTTGCGATGATTTGGAGAAGCAGCTCGGTGTTTACCTGGTAGCAGACGAGGCAGACCCAGTTCTCCTGGGCGTCGCCGCAGTCGGCGCAGGGGGCGGAGGCGTTGATACCGCCGACAGGCAGCTCCGCCACGGTACAGAGGTGCGGGCAGTCGGTGAGCGGGATCACAGCGTACATACTCTGCAGAGCAGACAGACACAGCCGTCAGACGGGACACAGCAGACAGACACAGCCGTCAGACGGGACACAACAGACAGACACAGCCGTCAGACGGGACACAGCAGACAGACACAGCCGTCAGACGGGACACAGCAGACACAGCCGTCAGCCGGGACACAGCAGACAGACACAGCCGTCAGACGGGACACAGCAGACACAGCCGTCAGACGGGACACAACCGCCGCCCCAGACGGGCTCAAGGAAAGGGACCACACACATAGTCACACATATAGACATACAAGCACGCGCACCAGGACACACTACGCCATCAACTGACGAGGAATACCTGTTCTTCGGTAGTTGAAAACTACACAAGTTGGTATGCTTCACATTGACAGCCTCACGGGGACACAAGCAAGCTGTTTTCGACACTTACTTAATCCCTGTGTTCTAAAATACCACTCTGGTGACCGTTGACAGGTGACAAAATACCCGGTGACCTCGCCTGTGCGACTCTGCCGGCGGCGGTGCACCCGCGCGGCACCGGACACTGACCCGGTGACCCGGTGACCTATTCTGTACCACTCTGCCCGGCGGCGGTGCACCGGGTCCAGCCGGTCAGTCGTTGCGTGACGACCGTGTCCAAACAGTACACACACCCACACCGCCGGTGGACCGGGCGAGCAGCCGCGCCATTCTGACACGCCCACCGGCCGGCAACGACCTAACGCCGCCCGCCAGGTGACCGCCGTCTGAACCAAATCACCATCTGGGAGGACTCAGTGGATGTGGCGCTGAACAGTGGAAACATCACGCATCGACAATATTGACTACCTCATCCGCTCATTATGTACGAAGAATAGCAGCTATCGTATTCGGTTTACTGCAGTGTCACGGGCTTTATGAACAATCTATAAGACATAAACAATAAGTGAATGCTCAAAACATAATTATTGATTCCTTACAAAATACCAATCATGATTCGTGATACGAATTATGACGATACGAAGCTGACATTGTATTTCCATTGCGTAAAACAAACTGGTACCTAACGTTGCGTGCCGAAATCAATACCTTGCTTCAGAACGTGTCAGACGGGCAGACCCCCGGGGAAGAGGAGGTGCGAATTTGTTTCTGGCAATTGTCCAGGCAAAAAAGTTACTTTACTTGTTTATGTGAGCCAGGAGCACCTGGACCATGCCTCCCCTGGACCGGCCCGTATCACCCGCGACCTACCCATCCCCGCACCTGGGAATCCACCGCCCCCTCGGGTATCTCTTTATATGGGTTATACCTAAGTGTTATGAAGTATTTACCGACAAAGTTCCTTCTGATTACTTCTATTCAATTTCAAAGATAACTTTGCATAACATTGTAAAGGTTAACGTTAAAACTACACGTTTAATCTCGTAAGACCGTCCGTCATCTGTGGCTGTGAGAGGTTAAGCAGCAGCGGGGCACTGGTAACCAAGCAACGCAATCCCGACAGAACCGACCCTACTCTCTTCGTCGACGTTATCAATCAATACCATACCAATACGGAGTCAGTCACGGGTCATAGTCGCCTACCAAGGCACAGTATCATACTTCACCCACTGCGACCACCTACTTCCGAGTTCGGAGACCGTACGGCGCACAGTGTAGCACAGATCTACCGTGCACTAATCATCGGTACCACCTCGCTCTGTCGGAGCTGTACGCAGTGGAATCCGAACAATGCCACTCAAAGCCCTCGCTCTAGGTATCAGGGGTGAGGAATGCGGGGTTGTATTGGATTCCACTCCACGCAGCACCGGCAGACGTGTCAATGATGACAGCGGACAGGACGCGAACGACACCACAAATGCATACAATCACGAACAAGAATTACTGTACCGTAATCCTTTCAGCAGCTCATTATGGACGCATGACAGCTATGAACTATCACGTCACAGCGTAAATCCGTTGTGCGAAAAGGTCTTACATGTATATCGTCGCCTCGTGCACTAGCATCAGCGAACTGTAAAACACCAAGTTATACACTGGCCGTGAGTCCGCAATATAGCACGTAGCATCAGCTGATTGTATAACACTACTGAACACATTTTCTAGATTCCTAGGGGCGCAGCTCCGGTAGCTGAGCCACTCAGCTGATAGCTGCGATGTGGTGTGCAGTTCTGAGGCAGTAAGTCAAGCCAACGCGTACCTACGCGAGCTGCCCCCCCCCCCCCTACCGTTCAGCGGAGCCGATATCGACAGTGAGCAGTATCAACAGCGGTAGACAGTGGATATCGACATTGGGCACCGCTCAGTAACGGCAAAGGCAGTCAGTATCAATCGGAGCTCGACTCAGGTACGGTCCCACGCGTCCATCGAGATCCAGACCGCCAGCCAGGGACCACCAGTCGGGGGGAGGGGGGGGGGGGGTCCAGCCGGGGGGGCACCAGCCGGGCCCCGGTCAGCTGTGAGACTAGGTCAGCGGGTCGATCCCCGCCAGGCCGGTCAGCGGTGTCGCACCGTAGTGACCGATGAAGCGAGGGCCATCGATCGCGGTACGCCGCCGGGGAACGGGAGGGGGAGGGGGCGACCCCATCAGCTGTGCAGCCGCTCACAACCGACAGTCGGCCGGTGACCGCAGCGGCAGCGGCTTCGGCGGCGGCGGCGGCCACACGGCGGTGACGGGGCTCGTACTCAGCACGTGACAGAGGACACAGACAGCTGGTCTGCGCCAGGAGAAGCAGTGGAGGTCAAACAGCCAGCTCAGCGGCGGAATGCAGAGGCCGTGCAGCGTGAGAAGGACGATTCCGGAACGCGTGGTGTGATCCAGGAACGTGTGGTGTGATTCAGGAACGCGTAGTGTGATTCAGAACGCGTAGTGTGACTCAGGAACGCGTAATGGGATTCAGAACGCGTAGTGTAGTTGAGGAACACCTAGTGTGGTTTATTGAGGGATGCGAAGTGTGGTTGAAGAACGCCTGGTGATAGTCTGGGGCGAGAGAAGGCACTAAGGAGCAGTTGCAAGACGACAACTCAGCATCAATCCGTCTCTTAACGAGCTGACAGCAGCCTGCCGCGCGGCGAACTTCAGAGTCACCACTGCTCCGCACTACTGAACTGGACCGCTCAGACCCTACACAGCCCCGGCCACAGCACTGAGAGCTCTGGGTACTGAGCTGAGCAGCGCGGTCCAGCCGGGGGCAGCGCCGGGGGCAGTGCCGGGGGCAGCGCCGGGAGCAGCGCCGGGAGCAGCGCCGGGGACAGCTCCGGGGACAGCGCCGGGGGCAGCGCCGGAGGCAGCGCCGGGGGCAGCGCTGGCCGCCGCCGGGGCATGTCCTCCAGCCGCCAGTCGTCCGTCTCATCCCGCCTCTCCTCCGGCAGCCTCTCCTCGGC
>JARBER010027779.1:0-19587 GCA_030265075.1 Balanus glandula | reverse complement strand
ACCTGGCTGGTAAAAGGAAATACACACATAATGCTGCCATATTCCCTAGATCTAGTGGTATTTCCCAAAACTTTGGACTACCCAGTATTCTATTGCCCTGGCCCGTACCTGCCACTCTTACGATATGCATTTTACAATACCGGCGCATCAAACATGATTTCAGACGCACAAATACAAAATTATCATCCATCATCATTCACATCATTCACATCATTCACATCATTCACATCATTCCCATCATTCACATCATTCACATATAAAATACATCATTCAACATCATTTTTCTTCCCGCCACATATTTCAGCGGTGGCGACAGTTCGGCAGAAGCACTCCAGTTTCAATACTTTTTGTTGAGCTCAAACATATTTGTCCATCTCTAATACATTTGTTATCATTGTTTAATATAAATCTATGATCTGTTATCATGTATGCTATTGCCGATGAAATTGTTCATTCTTAGCAGATTGTTAGTTCGTTATCCCCGTAGAAGAGGTGCGTGGGAGCTGCAGGGCTACCTCAATGTGCACTGTGCAGTCAGCGGTGCCGTGGCAGCGGTCGCAGTTGTTAAGTTTATTTTCTGATTATTTATGACACTTGAATTTAAGTATTGCTATTGCGCATATCATATTAATTATTGTTTTTTACATTGTGCTTTTCGTTCAATAAGCTTGGTATTGATGATGATGATGATAGGAACACGATGCCGCTATTTGCATCGGCGTATGTAAATGTTTTTGTTTTCAGTTTCGTTTCCTTCCTGTCAATAACAAAAGAGCTGAGTAATTCAATAATTCCCAACAAAGTCTATTCCAATCATTAACAGATACCTTTTCCTTAACAAACTCTAATATTATTCATCTTTAAATGTCGTCTGGACTCTGATTTCCAAACCCCCAATGCCTCACTGATCATATGCCCGTTCCCTGTAGAGATGAAGCGTCTAAAAGGGGATCACGGGCCGCCGACGGTGCCTGCCGCGCCCCAGCGGGAGCCTTTTGGCCTCGCCAGAAACACCTCTCTTTCCACCATCAACGAGGAGCGCACATCCCAGATGATGTCGCTTCTCGGAACGCCTCAGGGCTCCGATACCTTCCAGGTGAGTCGGCGAGTATCTAAGCATTTTCTGGTTAGGTATATGCGTGGGTGGTCGTGAGAGTATTTCGTTTGAGATTGTTTTGGCTATTCCTGATATGCATATGCCATATGTACGCCTGCTTCTTGATTAGGTGGCAATACATGCCTAGGATGAAAATGGGAGTGCCTCTCAGTAATGTATGCAATATACATTACTAGAGCTGTTAACGGCCGTCTCTGTATACCGGCAGACCCCGATGATGGACGGCTCTGTAGTCTCGGTCATCATAGACGGGCAGGAGATATCGGCGGCTGTGTTCGGCACTGGTGATGTCAGCCTACAGCAGGTTCACGACATCCTCGAGGCCTACGGTGACCAGCTTTCCGAGGAGCCTCAGAGCGCCGGTGAGTCACTGGTCACTCGTGAAGAGCGAAAACTATCACTCTTACGGGGTCGGTGGGTAAAGAAGCCACAGACTTCTAGCTCTAATGACATCGATATATGTCCTGCGAAGATACATATATGTTGGTTTAAAATTTGGAGGGTAATGCATTTTAGCCATTGAGATACTTGAGTATGTAATCAGTGCTGGTTTGTATCTGCTTTGCTAACGTGTAGCTCATGCCATTGATCTCATATTCCACACCAATCTTCACACGAGCGCAATTGAATGTGCTAATAATCTTAATCCAACCAATGAACGCTGTCTTCATCTGCTGTTGCCGGCAGTGCCAAGTGGAGGGGCGGACGCGGACGTTCCTTCACTGCGCGTGCTGGCGGCGTGCGCCACCTCGGGCAACGTTCGGCTGGGCGCGACTGTCATCGACGTCTCCCTGATTCCTGCCGACCAGCTGCCGGCAATGCATGGAGACGATGACGCTCGCACTGAAGCCGAGATCGAGGACCTGAAGACGGACCGACCGACCGAGTTTTCTACCGTGTGGCCTACCGAGAGGCTGACGGCCCGCCCCACGGAGAGGCCGAGCGAGCAAACCACAGAGGTAGACCGACCGACGGACGGGCACACAGACTGGGCGACCGAGCTGCCAACGGATCGAGCCTCGGAGCTGAGAAGTCTATCGGAGCTCCAGAGTCCATCGGAGCTGAAAACGGACAAGAAGGCTGAACAGCCGACTGACCAACAGGTGAAACCGAAGATAGAAAGTCAAACAGTGGCGCCGCCTTCAGCAACTGCAGCTGAAGCAGCCACCTCAGCTGCTCCTATATCAGAAGGTTCTTCACGATCGTCCAAGAAAAGACGTGCAGCGCGGAGAAACACACAGCCTCTGAACCGAGAAGACCTACCACCACGTCCAATCTCTGGCGAAATTACGTCGGCGGCAGACACATTGTCCACGGTAGATTCGTTCCATACGGCCGATGCGATGGAACCATCCTACGCATCCGACGACCCAACGTCGGGACAGATCACGCCCGTGCCGAACGACGAGGTTTTCGATTACGAAGAGTTCGACGACTCGCGCCTGCCATCGGCAGATCTCTTGGAGAAGGCGCTCGCTTCACGAGACGGGCAGTTCAGTCCGGTCTTCTTCGGTGCAGACGAGGTAAAACTTGCCGACGACGGAGCGGTACCGATCGAAGTTCCGCCGGAAGCGCTCGACGAACGTGTCAGCCGATACATGTTCGGAGAGACGGAACCCGCACCACAAGCGGCAGCGCAGCAAGTACAACCCGAGGATGAGTATCTCCCGCAGCAGGTGATGAAAGAGCAACAGACGACTGCCCAACAGGACTATCCGCAGATACAGCCCGGTGCCGTCAGCCGTCGACCGCTGCTCCTCTCCCCAGCAGCGTCGCAGAAGAGTGAGGACTCAAACCGTGACTTTTCATTCGACGAAGAGCTCTCTCCCGAGGCGTACGAGTCCCATCTAACATCGCAGGGTGTGGTGGCTGTGATGCACGCGGTGGTGACCGGGGAACATCTGCCTGAGGAGTACCTGGGCGAGATCGGACGCGCTCTAACACCTCCGGCCATGCGTATGACGCTCAGTGAGGAGGCTGCTCGGGAGAGAGCCGACCTCGTGATGCGACTCTTCTCTGCCGCCCTGTCCGACCAGGAACTGTCGCAGGGTGTTCTAGAGGAGGTGGAGCAAGCTCTAGCTCCGACTGCCCACCCGGAACCCCTGACAGAGGAAGCTGCCATTGCTGTGAAAACACTTGTTGAAGTTCTTGCGACAGCACAAGCTGGAGATTCAAAGGTGCTACAGCGTAGTGGCGAGAGGCCAACAGTGTGTTCTGATGTGCTAGAGATGGCTGCCGGAATGCTGCAAGGTTCGGATAATAAAGCATCTGCCCAGAAAATTCTGACTCTGTTCCAGAAGCTCCCTGAAGCTGCACACACTGTTGAAGAGGTTATAATGGAGGATAGACCTCAGCTGACGTATGATCAAGCCAAGCAGACAGCTCATCAGGCGCTCACAGTATTGCAGAATGCCTCCATCTATGATGCTAGGGATGGTGGTTCTCACATCGAGCTATCAACATCTCCGTATGCTGATGTAATTGAGTCGCAATCACCATATGAAACTGCTGAGACTTCCCAGAAGTTAATGAAAATCTTCCAGGCGGTGAGTCAAGGGGAGACAGTGTCAGATGAGTCTCTCCGTGAGATAGAAGACGCGTTGACACCAGCTGCTGCTCGTTCCACCGAGGACAGTGAACCAAAGCTGACAGTCGGTACAATCATGGCACTGGTGAAACCAGTATTGGAGCAAGCTACAACCCCAGCGGACTCCGTTGTAGAGCTTCCTCGCGCGATGTCGCCACAAGTGGCTCAAGAACTTGTTGTCCCTGAGGGAGCACGTGACACTGCACAACGCCTTCTGACGGTTCTACAGGCTGCGTTAACATCAGAAGCCACCATTGACAGTTCTTTTTCTGAATTGACCCAAACCCTTTCGCCGACTGAGGCCGTAATAACGGAGGTGCCGAGAGAGAATCGCAGTGGAACCAGCCGCGTGCTTGCGGCTGTCCAGTCTGCGATGCAGGACACAGTTTTCTCTGAGGGAGATTTGTCGAATCTTGAAAGCGCAACGTCACCGGTCGTCGCCCAAGAAGTAAATGTCAGTGAAGGTCCAAAACTGAACGTACAGAAGCTAATGACTGCCCTTCATGCAGCCACTGCCGATGACGTAGTGTCTGATGGCACCCTATCTGAGATCAGCTCTTTGTCACAGCAACAGGCAAGTGAAAAACTAAATCCAGAAGTGATGAGAGCGACTGCAGAAAAGGTATTGAATATCCTAGAAATATCACCGACGGATGATGTCATCTCCGAAGGGTCGCTGTCCGGCCTCTCCAGTGCGCAGTGTCCGTTGCAGGCCGACGTTACTGAAGATGAGCACAGACTTATGGAAAAGGTAAGCGCCATTATGAGAGCTGTTGTAGCCGGTGACTACGTACCAGAAGAAAATCTGCTAGAACTTGAAAAACGACTGTCACCGGCGATGGCAGAGGAATCTGTTATTTCCAATGACTCTAAGAGAAAAGCCGACCTCGTCCTCACGGAGCTGCGTGCAAATATCTGCCGAGAGGAAGTGTCATCGAGTGTCGCTAGTGGATCAGTATCGCCAATTCGTTGTGAAATAGCTGCTGAAGTGCCTTCACAAGAGGAGAAACTGGAAACAGCTGCAAGGCTTATGATGATTCTTCATGCTGACCCTTTGTCGCCCAGTATTTCCGAGAGCAATTTCTCGGAGATGTCCTTTAGTGATCCCTCTGTGGCGTCTACTCGAGAGCAAAGTGGTGACTCTCTTCAGCTGGCAGTAGCCATGAAGGTGTTAACTGCGGCACGTGCTGCAGAAATGGAAGTGAGCACCTCTGAAGGGACCATCACTAGAATTGAACGAGCTCTCTCACCACAAGAAGCGAAACAGACGCTGTCACCACAGGAAACTTCCCTAGCCATCCAGAAGGCTCTCGAAATTATGCAGGCTGTATGTGTAGGAGAGGAGGTGCCACAAGATTCACTCCGTGAACTTGAAAGAGTCCTGTCGCCAGTCGAGGCTGTATTACGGATTACCTCACCACTAACGGAGACTAGGGTAACACAAACGGCAGGTGTGGAGGAAACATTTCCAATGCCAGGTGTGGAACCCTCAGCGATGGCAACTGATCGCATCACCTCTCCGCTTAAGGAAACACAGATTATCGAAACGACTGGTGTTGAGGAGACAAGCTCACTGCCAGCTATGGACTCATCAGTGGTGGTAACTGATCGCATCACATCTCCGCTGAAGGAAACACAGATCGTCGAAATAACTGGTGTTGAGGAGACAAGTTCACTGCCAGCTGCTGAATCCTCGGCGATAGCAACTGGTCGCATCACCTCACCGCTGAAGGAAACGCAGATCGTCGAAACGACCGGTGTTGAAGAAGCAGATTCTATTGAAACAACGATATCTCCAGTGGAGATTGAAGAACGTGTTACTTCACCTCTCCGGACAGTGTTGGCGACGGAAACTGTAGGTCTTAAAGATAGTGACAACCAGAATGTCTTGTTAGCAGCGGATGCAAATGAGGAAGAAGGAACAGTTTTGCAGCCTCTTCAGATCACCAAAGCTGTTGGTGTTGATAGTTTTGACACTCTTTCGGACATTGCATACCCAATCGAAGCAGGAGAACGAATGACATCGCCGCTTCAAATTTTACGCATAGAAGAAACTGATGGCGTTGAGGAATCTGATAGCTTGCCTAGCTTAGCGTCTTCTGCTAAGGCAGAAGATCGGCTCATCACACCTCTTCAGTCAACGCAAGTTTCTGACATCGCTGTTCTTGAGGAAACCAAAATTTTCGATAACGCATCGCCTGTGAAAACTAATGAAAGAATGACTAGTCCTCTCCAGACAGTGATAATACCAGAAGCCGCAGCAAATGGTAATAATGATGGGCTATCAAATGTCAACTTTCCAACTGAAATATTGGAATCCCCAATGCAACCGATGCAAGTGGGTGAGTTTTCTGACCTGAAAGAAGCAGGCAACCTACCCGAAACCTGTGAAACCCTGCAGGCAGCGCAATGTACAAGCACACCTCTTGAAGCGCTAGAAGCGATAGAAACATCTGGAATCGAAGAAACCAGTGGTCCTTGTAGCGTGATTTCTCAGGAACAAGTCGGTTCTTGTATAGACACACTTCCCGAAACAATGCAGATTGCTGATTCTAAAGTGATTCAGGCGTCCATCACGACTCCAAGCTCCAGCCTTGTCACGGACCTTCGTCAGGTGTCAGAGAGCAGTCAATTGCCTGTCGATGACGAGAATATGGTGTTAGAATCCGTTTTGGAGTCGCTAAGTAGCGCTCCAGCTAAAACGGCAGAAGAATTGGCTCGAGGACATTCGCCAGATACGATGTCCGAACAAGAGGCGCAGACTGAAAATTTAACGGCTCAGACAGCTTCTGAGGCTGCCGCTGAGCCATCAAAACAGCAAGACATAATGTTTTCTGAAGAAGTCGACATGCAGGGAGAAGATAGCTCATCAATGAAGAGCTCTGACAGTGTTGTTACTGTGGCATCTCTTAGAAAACAGGAATCAGATGATCTAGCTGGTGAAGAAACTGGTACCCTTCAGCAGCCTTCTGAGGTGCGACAAATATTTCATTCCATGGAGATGCTCTCATCCGCTGTCTGTACCGCAGCTGCTGCAACGTTATCACCCGAACAACCAGCTGAAGGACGCGTGGAAGCGCTCGCAAATGATTTTCTTGAATCTTTAGAATTTCTCTGTGGCAGCTTTGAGTCTGATCGGTTGCGAGTAATGCTTAATAAGCTGTGTGACAAAGTGAAAGTGAACGACAAGCTATCTCAAGAAGCAGCCGCAAATTCAGAGACGCTACAAGCGCTGGAAGGTATTTCTCCGATGATTCAGCGTATAATTTATCCTAAAGTAAACCAAGTGTGCGAAGAGATTGAGCGTTTGGCTGCGGAGGCCGGTGCAGCTGGAAAGGCGTCACAAGACAACTGCCCCAACAAACGCACAGAGGATACAATTGGAGATCAGGTCCAAAAGCTTGTAGATGCTGTTGAGGAGACGAACCAGATGAAGCTACGCACTCTGAAGCATCCCGTGGATGACAGCTGCATTGCAAAAAAGTTCGACGACATCAATGACTCTGTAGTAAGCTTGGCTGAAACTGTGAAGAAGATCGTGAGCAATGCAATGACCGGCTCTGCAGACCTGAGTTTACAGGTCACAGCAGTCCAACAGTCTGTTGCAGTGGCTGTTGTCACACTTACTGACCTTATCTCTAACGACGAGCTTCGCGATGAAGCAATCAAACTGCTAGCTGCTGTCAACGGTGGTATCTCGCGCGTTTCTGACGCAGCTGAGGCATCTGCTCAAGCCCTCAAATCAGACGATTCACCGGAAATGAACTTGGCCATTCAGGCTCTCCTGGACGAGGCACTCAAGGACATTGTTGTTGCGACGAACAAATTCAAAGAAGATATGAAAGAAGTAGCAATGACAATGCGAGATGCAGCTGCTTCATCAGCAGAAGAAGGTGTTCAGAAGTTTCTCATGCAAGGAGAGACGTTTGATTTGGAGGTGGAGGACCTAACATCGGCTATCGAAAACATAACAGCAAAAAAGAAGCGAGTTGCTGCCAATGTTAGGTCAATGAAGAAAATTTCCAGAGAGTCTGAAGCTGCTCGCTGTAGTGTTGATACGATACTTAAGATGATCTCTAATTCGATCACAGGAGCTTTAAAGTCAGAGGATGAACAAGCACTCAGAGATAAACTCATTGAAGGTGATGCACACTTAGAGCGTCTGGGACAGAAATTTTGCAATTCTCTTGCACTTCCACAAACTATCAAAGAACTGGTTACGCAGAAGGTCAAGAAGGCTAAGGCATCTCTGGCAAAGCTGGGAACCGCATGCGTGCAGAACTCTGACCTTCTTCGAGCCGCCAAGGATGTAAAAGTCAAGCGGCGTTCATTGTCTCCAAGTCAGTCCAGGGCTGTTCAGGACCTTGAAAACATTCGATCATCTTTCGACCAGACTATTGTTCAGATGCGTCTTATGCTGGCTGCTCAACGCCCTGATGAGTTCACTCAGATGCTTTTTGAAAACTTAGAAGCGATTGTAACGGCCCTAAATAACGCTGAAAAGTCTGTTATGGTATGTGCAGGTACCGCTGCCTCGGCACCAGAAAAAGCCGAGCAGCAGCCAGTAAGATCAGTTAAGAAAAGTGCGTCCGATTCTGCCGTCACAACTACCAAAGAGGAAGATATCACGGATACGCCAGCACCAAAGTCCATAAACGAAGCAAGTGCTTCACTTAATGCCTCTGTGACATCACTTACCGAGGTGGTGGAGGAAACAGCACAGTTGAAGCTTACCTCGGTGACTTCAATCGAAGACCTAACGTGGTCCGTGTGCGAAACAGTACAAGGTTTTGTTGCCGCCGTCCAAACCTCCAGTCCCGTTCAGATAGATCACCCACAATTGCAGAAGCTTAACGACGTCTTGGCAGCACTGACAGCTACTGTAGCAGACACACCACCAGAAGCATGCACTACACTCGACGACAGTGCCCGTAAAAAGGTACAAAAGGAGATAGCAGATGTTGGTGTCTGTAGTGCCGTGTTAAAGCAGGCCGTACAGAACATGACCATTCTCATCGAAGAGAGTTCGAATGGTGGCACGGCCCTCGAAAACGTTGTCAAAAAGCAGCTGGCTAACGTCTCTGAGGCTGTAGAGAACTTAAATGTTGCTGTCTTTGCCTGCAACCGTGCCATAAGGCAGCAGCTTGGGGAGACAACCCAACATGACGCCGACATCCAAATCGATGAGCGCGCTGCCCGATTCCAGGAGGCGTCTGTGACGCTGATACATCTTGCTACCAGTGCCGTCACAGCCAACGACAAAGCGTGCCTCGGACAGCTGTTTAAGCTGGGACAGACCGTCAAGCAGGCAGCCATGTCGCTGATGGCTGGCATGCAGCGTCACTCGCGACCGGTATCCGAGTCGCAGGCGATTCGCTTCGTTGCCGCCATAAACGAAGCGGTTGACTCGCTGCTGGACACGGCAGAGTACGCTCTCAAATCATCCGAGCCTGAACAAGAAGACAGCAGTGCCGTTGACACTGCAATAGAGACTATTTCGGAGCGATGCCGTGCCACAGAGGCGTCTGTGCGCCATGTAACATTAGTGACCGGAGAGCCAGACGTAGGCACTGCTCTGCCAGGTGCCTGTGAACAGCTTGCACAAAGCTTTGTGGCACTTACCTCAGCCATTGAGGACGTCGTTGAGGCGCGTTCTGAATCTCCTGTGGCCGATTCCTCACCCCAACGGCGTGCTGTTGCAGACAACTGTGAGCGACTGGAATCTCAACTACAGACGTTTTGTGAAATGCTGGTAGCAAAACCCGCCACATCGCCCGAGTCCATGGACGCGTTAGCCGAACAAAGCGAAGCCTTCTACCTGTCGCTACTCGAATTGCTGGTAGCAGTACGCGCAAAACGAACAGAAGACATGTCGTCGCAGGTGATGGAGGCGTGCACGGAATTGCGTCGCCAGCTGGAACCGCTTTCCAGCCTTCTCGCCGAACTTGAAACGCAGCCGACGGAATTCGAGACGCGCGAAAATGTGGCCAGGCTGAATAGGGCTGCAATGACTCTGGTAGCCGGAAGCAAGAAGAGCCTGCAGCTGGAGCCTACCATCAAGGATGAGGTTCTTACTTCTTGGATCGTAGATGTCACCGAAGCGATTAAGGAAATGCTGCCGAGAAGAACATCCATTGAACAGGAAGTTGTTGAAATGGAAGTGGACGACAAACCAGCGCAAGCTGTAGGCACGCCATCTGTGAGACAGGCAGATAAACAGGAACTGACAGCTTCCGGGGAACAAGAAGTTGTCTTGTCTGAGAAGGCAGATGGCAAACAAGATGTCGTCATGGCTGAAGAGAAGAGCGATTCTGATTCCATGACACACACAATGAGTGACGCCGTTAAACCATTGGAACAAGAAGAATTAGGAACAGTGTCTAGTTTAACAAGCAATTTAGAAGCTTCGTCGGTAGAAAGAATCCGGGAGTCTCCAAGCAATGATTGTGTTACCGCTTCCCATACATCACAAGTTGCAAGTATGCCATTGACACCTCGAGTAGCGGAAGCGGTCGCAAAACTATCTAAAGACCTCAAGGCGACATTTGACGATAATAGCGGTGAAACTAAATCGCAAGCAGCCGGTGCTGATGAGCTTATTCAAATATTGGAGCATCTCGAATCACAAATTGACTTCCAAGGACAGCCACAGACAGTAAGCTCACACCAAGCTTTTGCCGGCCTGAAAAATAAAATTGTTGAGCTTGGGAAACATGCTCAGAAGCCTTCCGTGGAAACAAAAGAACATTTCGAATCTCCTGCCAGTAATGCAATTCAATGCGAGACTTTGAATCTGCAGCAAAGCTTTACTGCTCTTACAGTTTCCGTGGAAGAGTTCTCTGGTGAAAGAGGATCCGTAAAAGACGAGATCGTTACGGAAAAAGTAAATTTGCTAACCACAGTTATTGACAAACTGATGAAGGCCATGCAAGACATCGAGCAAAAGCAAACTCCCGTAGATTCCAGGTCCATGGAATCAACGTCACTCGAGTCCGACACTCAAGGGCCAAAACCTGCAGGCAATTTGAGAGAAGATACTCCTACAACAGATGCTGGAGCCAGGGAGCCATCGTTTCAGCAGCAGACGCCCAAAGATATACATGCCGCCGAAGAGCATTCACTAAAAGAAATAGGTACAACAGACTCTGTGAAAATGGAACCAACTTCTACAGAGTATGTACAGAAAGAGCCCACCGTGGATGATTGCAAGGTCGAGGATACCAGAATTCAGGGTTTAAGGCCAAAACCATCCTCAGACAAAACTGTTGATACTGCACTTAAGGAAGCTGAGCTTATTGGACCCAAGGACGACACGCAATCTTCAAAAGACAATATGCCAAAAGAAGCTCTTTTCAAGAGCTCAGTTTCGAAGGAAGATGTGACTACGCTTTCCGATGCCAATGAACCAGTTCAAATAGACTTGTCAATCAATAAATCAGCGGCTGTTGATTCAAAGGTCGAAGAGCTTGTTTCAACAGACTCGACCAAAGAGTTGCTTGATGTACACCTAGGTGCCAATGAGTCGATTGCTAAGAATACAGAAACCTGTCAGGCAGCTGCTGCTGGTGATTCAGTGGCAAAAGAGACGTCTGATTTGGTTCCAGTGGTCAGCAAGGTAGTCCCTGATGATTGTTCTGCAGCTCGACAGTCAACTTTAAAGGTTCCAACTCCCATACAGCCAAGCCAAACAGACTCTGCAGCAAAAGAACAGGTTCTTGCTGCGTGCCAAAGTCTGAACGAGACCTCTGACAACTTTACGGCTGCATTGGTGGACGCCCTTTCATCCCAACCCTCCCCAGGCATGCTTCGTTTGCGTGCAGAATCAATCAGCGTGGTCATAGGTCAGCTGGCAGCAGCTCTTAGTGCACTCATCGACAGTGAAAAGGTGGTGCCACAGCTACAGCAGCTGAACGCAACAGTGCTTCAGCTAGCTGCATCTGTCGAAGGGTCCAGTCAGACGTTCGACGATGCTACACCTCTCGACAACCGTGTTTTAGAAGAGCTGGTGGCGCCAGCTATCATGGAGGTGTCGGCGAATATTCACACCTTGCGAGAGAGTGTCGGCAGTTTTACAGCGCAGTTGATTGAAGCGCCGGCGGAGATGATCTCTGACATCACAACGGCCCATGTTGCGATGGTACACGAAGCGTCTGAAAATATATCCAGCGCCGTGCAGGAGGTCGGCCTCGCTATCAGTAACGCGGTTGAGAAGTCGCGGACGGAGAGCTTCGTTTCAGCTGATGATGATACCAGCTCAATGCTGCTGGACGATGCTTTGCAGGATCTGTCTGAGAGTACAACGGGTCCAGTGGGCGAGCGAGGTGGTGCCTGGCGTCGTTTCAGTGACCTCGATCTGCTTGAAGATGGTAAAATGGACACGGAAAGCATATTAAACGTCATGTCTGCAATAGGTTCATTGAAACTCCTTCAGAAACTGGCTGCTGACTCGGACTCCTTGACAGATGCCGTCGGTCGCGTGTCGCTGGCCGTTGAGCAGATCAGTGGTCAGGCGCCAGCGGCTGACGAGACACCAGCGCCCACACCGCTCGAAGTGCGTGCGGTCTGTGGCACACTACACGCCAGTATTGACGAGCTGACGCACACAGTGCGCGATCTTGTGTCGGACGCCGGCTGCAGCGAACTGGATTCGTCACTCATCAGCAAGATCGAGGATTATAAGGACACGCTTCTGAGCGTTTCTGCCGTAGCCGATAATCTCGTGGCCGGTCGGCCGCAGCTTGACGACGACAGCGACCTTATTCACGCCAGCATTGACCATCTCTGTGCTCAGGCTGATAGCATCCTCGCACTTACCGCGGAAAAATATATAATCGCTCGAAGCCTGCATGATGCAGAGGAAACTCAGCAGCCTCTGGACGCGGTCACCAACGAAAAGCTTCAGGGAATATGCAACATTGTCAGCTCGGCTCTGGAGCAGCCACAGACTAGCGAAGCGTTTGGTATCGAAGCTGAGCTGGCATCGGAAGCCCCCTACCTGATGGAGATCCTCCTGCATCCGGAGAATCTACAGCGCGCCAAGGAGGTGACAGAGGAGCCGCTGGAGGCAAAGTTGGTGGCTGATGATACGGATATGGCACGGAAAGCAGCCGATATAGTCGAGAAAATCTCACAAGATAAAAATGCTCAGCATGAACCGACGATGGAAAAATCCACTAGCCAGTCGTTACACGCTCCTTGTCATATAGATGACAAGGAGAAGACGCCTACCCCACCACAGCCTAAGATCGATTCAGAGCCGAGAGTCGAATGCAAGAAGGATTCAAAAGATGATGAGAGCAAAGGCGAAAAGGAAGTCTCCCAAACCATTAATACCAACACAGTGGTGTTTGAAAAAGAGACTGATGGCGCACATGCCGTTTCAATTGCTGATGCAAATCAAAAACAGTTTAAAGAGGAAGACACAAACAAGAAGGGACTGGTTGATAATGTTTCACCAGAGGTCAAGGATATCTTAAATAAAACGCCGAAAACAAAGGGAAAGCTAGAAACTTCACATGAGCCAGATACGGGCCTGAAAGAACCTATGCTTAAGATTGAAGGGGATACTACTGGTACACCTGTCACTCGAGCTTTCGAAGAAGAAGCTTTTGAGTCTACGTTGACAGGTTCAACAGCAAGGAAGGAAGTTAGCAAGGACAACAATGTTACGAAAGATGTAGCGAAAGAGCCAGTTTCTCCGGTGGAGACCAAAGAGTTGGCTAATGAAGAACCGACTGAGATAGGAAATATGGATACCGCACAGACACCTGGTGCTGTGGTACCGTCCAGTGAAGGACCGGCAGTGGCAGATAACGTTGACAATGCAGGTACGTCTGTGGTGGAAGTTAAAGCTACTGCGGTACTAACTGCACCAAAATCCATGGTCATTGACGAGTCGGCCATGACCGAAGAATATATCAACCAAAAGCCAGCTAAGTTAGAGGCATTGGCTGTCGATGAGCCAAGTGATATTAAGAATAGGATGCCGGAGATGCCAGTAAAGCTTGAAGCTTTGATGATTGATGAACCTGGTGCAGACAAAACATCGACTGTGAAAAGTCCAACCAAACTCGATGTTTTGTATGTTGACGAGGTAGGTGCAACTAAAACCACTGACCTGTCAACAAAGCTCGAACCTCTGACCATTGGTGAAACAAGTGTGGTGACTGAGAGTACAATGCAACCGGAGACACTAACTAAGTTGGAAGCTCTAGCTATTGATGAACCTAATACTGCCAAGGTTGATACAGTGGATAAGCTACCGCGGCTTAAAAGCCTCTCCATTGAAGGATCGGTTGCATCTAAGGAAGCTAATGAATCAACAAAAAAGAATGATGAAGTTACCGAGCCGCCCAAAGCTTTGGGAGAAGATAAGGCCGAAAAACTGGTTAGACTAAAAGTTGTCATTGACGAACCAAAGCAAGGAAAGGAAACAAACATTGCCGAACCAGTTGTGGGCAAAACTGAATCTGTTAATAGCGATCAAAGATCAGCAGAGCTAGCAACCGTACCATCAGAGACCACCCTAGAGGCGGTGGAAAGTTCCACGGAAATGTTGGCCGACATTGTACGGCGAGCTGTCGGAGGCGAAATCGCCACTATCAAAGAAGCTGAGAGCGCTGCTGATCGTGTCCGCAAAGCTCTGGATTCTGCATCTGAGTCCAAGCAGGAAAGCGGCCAAGATCTACCTAATTTTCGTTCTACAGCAAAGTCGATCGGGGCCGACTTGGTGCTCGTTACAGATGCTCTTCAGGATACCATCAGAAGCATTAGAGGTACCAAGATGGCTACACAAATCCAAAAAGATCGCATCGGCGACATGGTCAAGCCTGCAGCGACAGAGGTATGCTCCTGTGTAGATTCATTCCTTGCCGCTGTTCACAACATGGTCGACACTCTGAAATCTTCGCCAACATCCTCAGGAGACACTGCATGTAAGTCGAGCGCAGACGTCGTCTCTGGCGTAATTTTGCAGCTCTCTGCTGCAATAGACAAGAGCAACGACGTGCGTTCGGACGCAGTGGAGCGAATGAAGGGACTGGAGAGCAAGATGGTCGTGTCCGAAAAGACAACCGAGTTCATGGGGGCGCTACGTGACCTGCTCGACTCTGTAGAGTGCGCTCTCTTGGAGCGTGGGCCTGGCTCTGACGCCGTGGTGAACCTCCAAGCCGCCAGCAGCCGACATGCCGCCGCCAAAATGGTGACCGCCGTGACCGGCGTTACCGGCGACCGAGTGCTACCAGAGCGCGCGCAGGAGACCATAGAGGCCAACATCTCCGCCGTTGCTCGCGAAGCCGTCGCGGTCACGGCCCACATGCACGGCTCAGTGCCATTTGAGGAGCTTGTGGTGGTGCATCCACCGCTACAGAAGCGACTTGCCCAGCTACGGCAAATTGAGGCGGAGATGCTTTCTGCTCCTGGCGCGCTGGCTGAGGCTGCAGAGACTACGCCAGTCACAGAGTTCAACAATCTCTTCTTGGAGAGTGTGAAAGATGAGACTTTGTCGACCAGTGTACTTACCAAAGCATTGAGGGATATTGGCGAGGAACATTCGAACGCCACAAAAGCATACCATGGCCGAGAGGCAAGGAAGATTGTTGGTGAGGATCTTGATGCGCTTAGGAAGTCCACTGACAAGTTTTTCTCGTTGCTTGTCGGCAGTCCCGCCGGTAGCACCTCTGTGGGGAACTCCTGGGAACGCGAGTCTCTTGTCGTGGAGACTGCTGCGGAAGGTGTTCACAAGAGCGTCAATGACTTGCATGTGTTAGAACCAGCAGTGCGAGACAGCGCCCTACCGCTGAGGTCCGGTGATGTTATGAAACATGCGTCTGGAGTGATAAGGAAATGTGTAAAGCAGCTGGCGACGCTGATGGATCGTGTTCCACGAAGCAAGACACTCAGTGCTGCCTGTGGTGTCGATAAGGTGGCTGAGAAAGTGGCGCAGTTGGGAAGTGAGATGGATGTTCGACTTAAGACGGGCGCCGCGGAAAACGACGATGTAATAGAAAAGACGGCAGAGGAGGTGCAAAATATTGTTGGCTCGTGTTTGAAGAACATACGAAAGGAACTAAAAATGATTGATGACGAACTTGAAGTTGAGGAAGAAGAAATGCGTGCAGAGAATAAGGAGAAAAGAATACAAAAGGCTGAACAGAAAACCAAAGAAGAAGAAGCTAAGCGAGATGAGGAGGAAGAAAAACGCAGACAAAAGCTTCAGGAAAAGAAGGACCAAATGGTCAAAGAAGAAAAAGAAAAAGAAGAAAAGGAAGAGGAGAAACGTCGAGAAGAAGCTAATGAGCGTAAAAAAAGAAGGAATGTAGAAAAGGATGAGCAAGAACATGAGAAAAGTGAAGCAGACAAGAGAAAACCAGCGGACAAGGATCAGCATATAGAAGCCAAGGAACCAATATCAGACCAGAACTGCAAGATACTGGAAGTTAACCAAAATACAACTGCAGAGAATCAACAAGAGGCTGCAAAGGATGTTAAAAAACTCAACGCTGCTGCTGCCAGTGAGATTGGCAAGCATGTCGAAATAGAGCAACCCGAGGCCTCAATGACTGACGAGGACTCAAGTAAGTCTAGGAAGGCAAGTGGAAAATTAGACCCTTCTCTTATTGTCGAACGCATGATAATACCACCACAGGAAGACATTGAAGCAAAGAAAGTGAATAAGAAAAAAGTAAAGTCGTCAGAATTATCCGATCTTGAAATAACAATCGAGAAACTTCCACCATCAAGTTCTGAGGAAGGAGATCCTTCTACTGTGAAAGGGGATGCTGGCGAAGCTGTTCCTTCTTCGAGTGATCTGACAGAGCCGGTGATGAAACGTGAAGAAGGGAATCCTGCTCTAAAAGATGATGACAAAGGAAAAACTGAAAGCAGTGGAAAAGAAAAACTATCGGAGCAGCCTGGCGCGACAAAGCCAATAGACAGTATCACTACCAAGCTGGAAAAGGATATCAAGCCAACAGTTTTATCAGAAACTGGTGCTGTTGCGAAAGATGCTGATGTCTCCAAGGATAAAGAAAAAGACGTTCCCAAAAAGGAGAATAAAATGCCTAAGCTTCCTACCAATGAAGCAGAAAAAGGAGAGACAAGAACAACTCAGGCTGACAGGGAGGAAATGTCCAACTCAGAGAAGCGTATCGAAGGACAGAAAAACGATGGTGTATCGGAAGCCACTCCCCTGGATGAAGCAACGACAGCTCCAAAAGAAAGTGAGGCCCCAAGCGACGCGCAGCCGCGACGAGAAAACGAACAAAAGGACGAAAAGATCGAAACGAGCATAGAAAAAACGACAGAGAAAACGAACGACGCGAAGAAAAAAGTAAAAAAGACAAAATCGAAAGAAAAGAAGAAGGAAGCATCCCCAGAAAAGATAAAACCAGAGGGTAAGGAACAGGAGCCTGCACACTCTTCACCGAAAGACGAAAATAACGAAAGTCTCCGCAGCAAGGCGGCTCCGGGAGCTGATGAAGCGGACAATATTCCCAGAGTCTTGCGCGCTGAAGATCAGCTGGCCAGAGCGGTTGGTGAGACGTCTCCTCCAGAGTCGGAGATCAAAGCTGTCAAGCGGAAGAAGTCGGTGGCCAAACCTGAGGAATCTGTGGAGAGTAAGCCAGCAGCAGGCGAGCATTCTGAAAAGGCAGACATCCCTGCAACAGAGCAAACACAGGTATCTCTAGATACTAAAGATGAGATACAAAAGAAATTAGATGCCGATGAAAAGGATCCAACTAAAAGTAAAAAGAGAGAAAAGGAGCCCTCCGGCTTCGCTGCTGCACCGCGTGATTCGACTTCAACCAAGGAGCCGGGAAAACTTTCTCAGAACAAAAAAAAGGAAGCAGCAGATGCGATTCACAAGAAGCAGTCTGAGAAATCAGACAAGAAGGCTGACAAAAAGGTGCAGCCGACATCAGTGGTCGATAAGAATACACAGGAGTCGGTGCCTCCAGCTGATGACAAGCTTTCCACAACGAAGGAGAAGGACAATAAGCAAGATACTGCTACTGCCCAAAAGAAGGAAACAACAGAGGAGTTGGTTGTCCCACCAACGAAGGAAACATTGACCTCAACAGAGGAATCAGATACTGCAAATCAGAAAACGAAAGCTCCCGCAAAAGCAGCTGAGAATGTCGAGACCAAGGCGGATGAAAAAGATAACAAACCAGACCCAGAAAAGAGAAAGAAAAAATGTCGGGACAAAGACGCACCAAAATCAACAAAAAAAGAGAAGACACCACAAGTCGTGGCGGAGGCAGAGCGGGTTCCAGCTTCATCCGTTGACTCTACACCTGCAGTTGAAACTGAAAAGAATATTCAAATGGCTGCTATGGCTCATGAACTGAGCACTCCCCATGTGCCGGAGGAAGAGAGTCGTTTGACATTTTCCGATGGGATCCAGCGAAGGAGTCGGGAAAGCGCTGAACATTATGTCGTGAGTACATGTTTTTCACATTTGTGTTAGTTAAACATTGCCATCTTTTTATAAAATTGATATATCATTTTAAAATGTTAAATGACATTCGTAGCAGTAAATTTTTGTTTTAGATGAGATAAGCGAGACTTATGCAAAATAATGTGTTTGCTTCTCTATTCTAAAGCATATTTCTACACATTTGTACATTTGTTAGTTTATTTGATGACAAAGCAGTCAATTAAAAAAACTAGTTGTCTACAATATATAATAAATAACAATTGTTTTTAAATTATTTGAAGTTACTAAACAAAGATAAGAATTGCGAGGAAAAACCCAAAACAAAGATAAAATAATGAAGAAGTTATAAAGTATTTTATTTTTTGGAGACCTTCGTGATATCAACTGAATGTTACTATCATGACAAGACACTGACGCCTTGTGTGGCGTTTTTCACCTGGCCGCCGCTGTTTCCGGCTGCAGGAGCCCCGCCGCGACCCTCGCAGGCGACCCCGCTGGAGCACCCGGCTTCAGGACCGCACCACCATGGTGGGCACGCGCGTCAAGCTGACGTGCACCTGCGCCTCGGACGACGGCGTACCAGTCGAGGTCGACTGGTGAGTCGGACACAACCGGACATATCCGGAAATAATCTCCATTCGACGGTCTTCATGCTGGTTGTGGTATCGAGCAGCAGTAGCTGCATGCAGCTGAATAGGCGAGATGGGGATTTAAAGAAGTGAAATATGATATTCGTTGTAAATAAAGCACAGGGAATAACTTCTGATGCCCTTGTCTCACGCCCAAAGTATTTTTGTAGGATTTAGTTGAAGCACAAAACCTGTATTTCACTACTTACGAGGTCGTACAGAACCAATATATGTTTTTCTTTATCAATAAACTGTCACAATATTCTAAATAGTTCGCTCAAAGCAATCTTGTCTTTAATTAAAAGCCAGAGATTTTCACAAAACTGTGCTAGCTCTTCCAACGCTGCTCGGTAGGTACTTGAACGGCGCGCCGGTTCACCCCGAGTCCAGCCCTCGCCTGCGCAGCTGGCTGACCGCCGAGGGCGTGGCCTCGCTGGAGATCTCGGACGTGGGCCACCAGGACGGCGGCGAGTACACGTGCACCGCGCGTAACATGCACGGCCGCGCCAGCTGCACGTGCGACCTGCACGTGCGGGCAGGAGCCATCGAGCCGCGGCCCGGTCCTCCGACCTTCCTCACCGGCATCAGAGGTGGGAGACACTGCTGTCAATTGTCAAACATTGTGTAATAATGATGAATAACATTCATCAGGTCTGCTGACCTGATAAGTGATGGTGATATTGATGGCGGAAGTTCGTGGATTTTTATTATTATTTTTGTTACTCACCTTTATATATATATTAGGGTGTGTCATCAGTAACAAAACCAAATGATAATAAGAAATTCCTTTGCACTGGAGCCCAAAAGTACACGG
>JARBER010027668.1:0-12504 GCA_030265075.1 Balanus glandula | reverse complement strand
AGTGCTCCTGCTCCTGCCCCTGCTCCTCAACAGTATAGTGCTCCTGCTCCTGCCCCTGCTCCTCAACAGTATAGTGCTCCTGCTCCTGCCCCTGCTCCTCAACAGTATAGTGCCCCTGCTCCTGCCCCTGCTCCGCAACAATACAGCGCCCCTGCTCCGGCTCCGCAGCCCAGCCAGGGGTACAGTCAGTCGAGTCCTCAGCAGCCCAGCCAGGGGTACAGGCAGTCGAGTCCTCAGCAGCAGAAGAACGCAGGTCAGTGATGGCTGGATGTCTCCCTAATCAGTCCGATCTTTGTGTTTGCCGTGCAAGTGAGCCGCCTGTTCGGGTATTCTTTAGAAGTGTACGACAGTCTCGTCGTTACGGACCCGAAACTATATACAAGACGCGAATCTGGTGGTGGCTAGTAGTAACGAAAGTAGCACAATGATGAGGTGGAAACAAAGCTGGCGGTAACGAACATGGTACTAAAAAAAATGTCATACCACTTACATATGTCTTGACATAAATTTCCACCGTTTTTCGTCCAGAGCTTGCTAAACGAAAAAAGGTATTATTTCCTGATCTGAGTACCTCATGTCATTCACAGGAGGATCTTCATCTTCCGGTAGCGGTTCGAAATACCGTCCGAAGTACCGTAACCCCGGCCAGGGCGAGCCTGGAATGGGAGGGTTCATCATGCCCTGGACGGTGCCCAATCCCATCCAGACTGCGCTCAAGAGCGGTCTCAAGCCCGGCTGGTGAGCCGTGTCGCCAACAGATGGCAGCACCGGTTCATGATATCAGTGCGAGATGTGCTCAATAGATGGCGTCGCCGTCCAACGCTGATAATGACGGCGACGCTTCTGAGAAGGGGAATGGTTTATCGACGATGCATTGCACAGCACGTTGCATGTTGATATGTGTGAGGATGCCTTCCAAATGTGCCCAAATGTCGTCGTGGTTTGGTCGTGTGCCTTACATTGACTATTGAAGTTATAATTGAATCCTATTTTTGTAAGTGACAGCTGTTGGACCTAGAGGTGAGGGCTCTTGTTTTAAAAAAAACATCACGCAAGAGTTTCAAACATTCTCATAATAGCACGTCAAATTTTCGAGGATAAACATAACTAAATTTTGATTTTACGATGACTTCTGTTCTAAGATATTATTTATGGCGAATTTATTTCATTTATAAGGATGAACCCAGGATGTTCTTGAAGCCATCCTTGTCATCACTGTGAATCGCCTGTTTTTATTCGAGCTGGCTCAATTAAGAATTACAAGTGTTGTTCATATTGAGTGCATCCCATCAAGTACGTGTATGTAGCAGCCTTATTTATGATATGATGTCTTTCGTGTGGTGATACTGGAAGTTACTCGCGGCGAACTCGAATAGCTTAAATGTACTCATTTATGTGAAACCATGTTTTCTCTACTATCACCGGAAGCTTCATCTGACCGCCGCCCCTCTGTCTGCTTGGATGTCTGAACGCCTGAACACCTGAAGACCTGAACTCCTGAACACCTGAACAGCTGAACACCTGAACAGCTGAACACAAACAATCGCCCTGCCGCATTGCGCCACAGTCTTCTACAAAACACTGTATTTCGCTCTCAACACAACACCGGCGGCTACACGCTCCACGTGCCACGCCGCGACGCTCTACTACCAGACACAGACTATGCACTACGCACTACACACTGGGCACTACGCACTACACGAAGCACACACCCAGCGCCTTTCTACACGAATACACACGGGCCGGGACGAGGTTATGATTCTACGACGTTGCGTCATGCTCTCGGGCAAGCATTTGTTTGCACGAGTTGGACCGAACAGAGCTTTTGGCGAGTTATTCTGCGAGGCGGTGTGTCATCAAGGTGTTCACGTGCGTCGAGAACATATTTATATTTCGATGGTGTTTTTCTAGATATGCCACATTTTGGAAGGTCGAAGTCGGGAGTAAAGTGAACAGGTAACACTAAAGATTGATCTTATTTTGAATAGCAGAACAAGTAGCAGAAGAATTTCACTGGTATTTACAACTTGAGGGCATTTCTGCGCAGTTCAACACGCCTGATTGTTTCATATTTTCACTATTCCCTGCCGACGAGAATGCATCTCGAGAAAGTGACGAATCGCTCGCCAAGCCACGATAGGGACCTTTACATATCCCTGTCACTGTTCAACTATTACTTTTATACACGTATCTCCAGGTGGCATATTGCTTTCTTTCAACACCAAGTACAATACATCTGGCATCGCTACGTCAGCCTTCGCTTTATGTCCCTCAATAAACTCTCCGCTATGAAATATAACATTACGACCGCCCGGACAAATACAAGTTAGCTTACAACAATAATAACATACAATATAATAAAATATACAAAATAAAATATAACAACACAGCATTGCTTTGTGCTCTTTTTTCTAACACCTATGAATGTACGTGTTTTCCGTACAGCAATGCGCCAAAACCCGGACAATATCAGCTGACTCGTGAACACGCTATTCTGACTGTCAGCCTCGGCGCGCAAAGCGAACACTGTATCCGAACCATCAACATCACGAGCAGATAGCTAACACAGTTTTCGAGAGCTGTCAGCAGAACCAGCTGACGGAAAACGCGATACCCTGACATTGTCAGCATCGCCAGCCAACAGCGAATACCGCGACCGCCAACGGAGACCAAGCCACCGTGTTCGGCGGGATGTCAGCGTTGCGAGCGCAGACAGCAATCGTAGCTCTGGACGCTCACCACATAGACAACAACATCTTCCGGCGGGAATAATGTCTTGATGGGGATATTTCAACAACATGCAGCGCTCTGTGAACGTGTGTTACGTGAAGCCGTTAGCCAGAGACGCTGACTAGCGATAGCTCTATCCATCTGGTCGATTTACCGATAACTATGATATGTATCAGGGGCGGAAACGTTGACGACAGAGATCCGACTAACGGCAGCTCTATCCAATTGGAATGTCGACCGACAATAGATCGTGATATGTCCAAAGGCGTCAGATCAAGCTAGTGACCTGACTAGCGGCAGCTTGATCCAAACGGCATCAACTTAGCACAAGCGCCATACTACAGACCATCTACCGTGCGATTCAGCACAACATGATATGCGTAATGATATGTTTCGTTTAGACATCGTGGCAGATTGACATCAATGCAGGCAATGACATAGATGAAATAGTTGCAACAGAACGTTCTTCCAAGAGTAAGCATTTTCATGAGATTTGAGCCAATGCCGCCATCGGTCGAAGCATAGTGATGCAGTTGCAAAATTCAGCACCACTCAGAGTGTAGGACTTAAGTATGAGGAACACTTGTTTACCTTGTTCAACACCGAGAGTCGTGATTTGCGAACATCTGAAAAGCCTGGCTTGAAAGCAGCTTAAACAAACAACTGTTAACAGCCTGCCCTCTACCACAGTGAAGCGGTGTGGCATTATGGGATCAGTTGTGTTGTGGACAACATGAACTACATCATCTCTATGCCATATGCGCTGCATTATTGTTACTGATTACATATGTTACTGAAGGAAAACACCCAGCAGAAAGCTCGCAAGGGTCCACATGCTCGGTCAAGCTGATGGCTACATGTAGATTAAATTACTGGTGTTAAAACCACATTTAGCTCTCTTACAAGGGTAGGTAAGCGCCACTGGAACTGTTCACTTGCGAGGTAGGTAACGGAAATAGGGTGATTCTCAGGATTGATGATACACGGACAGGGGGCTGTCTTAGGTACAAGTAGCATTACTGCTCGGTACGCAGATGCTGTGTTCGCAAGACAAGACCACACAGCTTAGCCGACTTACTGCCACAGACGCAAAACAATGCGACGTTTCACATAGACATTTAAGCCTATGATAAACACTGACTTGGTCTAAAGCAGAGCATTGGCCCTTATGCAGAATCCGTACCCCTGTGATGGCGTTGGTACATGGTAAGCTAGCTCCACTTGTGCCCGTCCCTGCTGCATTTGCTGACGACTAGATTGCGCTTCGTTTGACTAGGACAGACAATGACGAGAATCTCGACCTAAGACTGACCAGTTGAGACTAGCCTCTACGACATCGCGAGGTGGTATAACATCTCCTCCATCTCTCGGCTCGTTTTGTCCGCCTAAAGACTCGTTTGTCCTATCTTCCCTTCCTTCATCCCGTTAGCCGTGATTGTGTTGGCTCGGTTTGCGCCTGAGATGCTCGTCTCTCTGCCCAGCCCTCCGCCTCCCACGCTGCCGCACACACTGCCCCTTCCTCCCACTCCACCTCCACCACCTCCTCCTCCTCCTCCACCTCCACCTCCTGTTCCGGTGCTTCCTGTGCGGCTGGCGGCGCGCGCGCGGCTCTTGTTGGGTGCGGCGCGTGGTGGGGCATCTTCGTCGTCGGAGTCGGACAGACTCAGGGCCGGGTTAACGCGGCCGTTCATCTCGTTCAGTTCTTCGGTGGCGGCGTACTTCTGCACCGCCGCTGTATTCATCACCGTCAGCTCGCCTGGGGACGGGGAGGCTCGGTCAGCTACCCTGCTGTCTGAAGGGTCCCGGGTTCGAACCCCGTGACGCCCGGTTCTATTTGACCCGCCTGTGGAGCAGAAGGTGGTTGAGTAGACAGCCCTACGTACACGGCAGCTGTCCTATTCAAAGTCAGGGTGCCTGGTAAGAACAAGCGGAGAGATTCAGTCAGCTGGCCTGCCGTGTGAGAGGTCCCGGGTTCGAATCCCGGAGCGACCGGTTCTATTCATCCCTTCTCGTGGCTCAGTGAACAGCGTGTACGCTCTTCTGCACAGCAGCTGTGGTCATCAGCGTCAGCTCGCTTCTGGACGAGGAGGATCAGTCAACGCAGTGGTGACTGCGGTGTGAAGGGCCCCCACTTGGAAGCCGGGCGGAAGCGGCTCGGGGCTGGTCTCCCGTGAGCAATTTACTAAAACAAATCAAACGTCATGAAAGAATATTTTTACAAGTTATTTATACTAATAAAAAAATATTTCACCAATCAGAAGAGAAAAACGAGACAGTACTTGGAAGGTTAGATGAAATTAATGAAAGGTTGGCCCGTTTCAGCAGATCTACCTTGACATCGTCGTGCATAGTCGCAGTCTAGCAGATCAGAATTCACACAGACGAGTAACAATATCCAACAGGTCACATTTTCAACCAGTTCAACCACACTAGCAATCAAGCCGCAATTTCGCATTTTTCCTTTATTGACTCGCTGAGAAATGTGGGCCACTTGACCCAGGCCGGCCAATAATAGGAATTGGTCCGCGTTGGATTTTCGTGCAGCTCGCTGCCTTTTTCGAGGCAATTCCAGATAACTGCTCTGTGGATCACTGAGAAGGCCGCAATATGTTCTGAACGTCTGGTCAAATGCAACGAACGCGCTCCAATTTTTACTGACAAATAAATACCAAATGACTGGAAGCTTGGAAATTCACTGCAAGTTCTCTGGATGTAATCGCACTGTTTGAATATTTAAGAAGTTACCAGTCATGTTTATCTTACTCTGCAGAATAAATAGACTATATCGACGCAAGTCAACAACTTTAAAGGCATCGGGTAGAAAGTCTCGTTCGGGAGAACAGTTGAAGGTCACGCGGACCCTTTACCTTTCGTTGACGTGGCAACTTCTTGAAGAGGAACTTTGGCACGACGGAAGTGTGACTGGAAATCGTTTTGCGACGCAATTCTCTTGCCGGAGCCGAGGCTCTCCTGCTCGCCGTATATTTACCTTCAGGTGGCGTGGGGAACTTCTGAACGTCATCGGGCACGTTGACGACACACTTGAAGACGTCCCACTTTGGCGCCAACTTGTGAGACTCGAACAGATGCCTGCGAAACAGGGCAATGGTAAGATGCGCCTGATAAGTCACTTACGGACGCTGAAAAATGGCCGAGGTGTTTTCGGAATAATGAGCCTTATAAAGCTCATTACAAAGCTTAAAGCTTTGGCTGAAGAGCTTTGGAGAGATGCTTAGTATCGTTGTTTGGTTTTCAACTGGGAATTTGGAATACAGATTTCTGATAGTTTTACAATTAAAAAATGCATGCAGCTAGTGATGAGCAAGGTTTACTTATTATGCAATACACAAACCTGTCGGAATTTTTCAAATTTGTCAACTTTGATAGTGTATAAATACAACTCTGGTGGAGCAATTTTAAAGTCATAACGTAATCTAAAACAAAATCGAATCATGATTTCATTCTGTCAGTTGATCATCGATATCATGAATATCCTATTCATACTGAACAAGATAAATAAAAGAACCCTTGTCCTTGGAGTTTGTATCCAGAACCATGACACGGATATCCACCATACAACAAACTCGGCACACAAAGCCGCAGATAAAATCGCCTTTCAGTCAGGAGAGTTCAGTTTTACCGAGCTGTTGCATTTAGAGGGGCATCATCGAGCGAACCCACGACAAACAATCACATCGACAAGCTGCCGCTCAGTTCGTAATTCCCTTCATTTGCATTTTAAAAGCATTGCTAAGCCTCGTCGTCTAATGATAACGACAAACTTTATAGACAAGCTCGTATGCTTACCGACTTACTAGTTTTGCTGTGTTAAGTTCGCCGTTCCACGCAAAGGAGATTAAGAGCTTATTTTGCGCCGACTGCGTGTGGAAAGTTTGGGAAGCTTAGGGAAGAAGGCATGGAAGCCAACATAAATAAGTAACTTATAAGTTACGGTGTTATTATGATGCATTTATCTTCATCTGTAGACGTATGTATGAATCTCAAAGACAGGTTTAAACGTGATTTGCACTGTAAGCTTAGGCTTGTGACCTGACTTTGACGTCATCAGACCAAACGCAATATGAATAGAAGCTATGATTGCATGGTATTGTTTTAGGAATCCTTAATTTGAAGTTATTCCTATCTGCAGTTGAGCGTGATGTAAACGAGCCTCTAGGATTTCCAAAGTAGTCTCAGTGCTGGGATACTACGAGTAGAAGCCTTATTAAAGAAACGCGATCTAATAATACGTTACTTGATTATTTGCAACACTGTGTTATTTATGTGTAACTGGATCAAGCAATTGAAATAGCCTACCGCCATTAGCAAATTGTGGAGAGACCGCGCCTTGTTCAGGGTTACTATTAGCACCAAAGGGCAGACCAACTTTTTATACAAGCACGTGACAATAATCAGAAATCTATAATGCCATTAATTTGCGTCACTTCTGACGTCAGCCTTTTCGACGCCATTGCTTCCAGTCGCTTCGCACACACTGGAAGCACGCACGTAACCAATCAGTTAAGTGGTGCCTGGTATCGTAAACTTCATTTTCATTCTTCTATCCATTGTAGGCAGGTACCTATAACCTTATCAGCAGGGCCAAACCTGCCTTCCTTTTTGAACAATCAAGTCCAAGCCATTAGCAAAATTACACTATGTAGGTTTTCCAGTTATTTTGGTTCAGCCCGATGAAATTGAGCACCACTCTGTTACCCAAAACAGCACAAGGTATGATCCTTTCCCCACACATTGACTGTATGCAAACATTACGTGCTAAAACCCAATGCAGGAAAGGGCGGCTTAATACTGTCAGCTGTGTGTGGGCATAGCGACTCGTTTCTATGTTGATGACGTAATACTAGTAACTCATTCGACTCTGATTGAGACGGTTGTAATCGTTGTAATCGTCACAAAAATAATTCAGGTATGAAATCACTTTCCGCGCAGAAATCGCATCCTTTTTAGATAGTCCCTGGCCGTTATATTTGGATGTTGTGGCTCAATGTTCCAAAACAAAACATAATTGTTAGGCCGTGTTATGTCTGCTCTATTTCGTATATTATTTAACTAATGTAGCTAGTTATCTGGTGACGTTCTATGTCCTCACTTGGTAAGTCTGGAGACGCCAATGACCGTGATCCCGCACATCAACATGGCCAACGTCCGGAACGGGAACAGCTGCGTACCGGTATCATGGTCAAACCCTGAAACACCGCCACAGATGACGTCATTGGAGGCAGATCAGGAACAGCTGCGTACCTGCAGCATAGCCAGGCCTTATGAGGGCGTGACAGAGGAGTGGGTGACGGCACTGAAGTCTGAAGATATGTTAAATTCAAAGTGAGATTTTGTGATAAAGTAAATCATTTGACACAATATGTTAAAATACAACTGCCACTTATTTTGTAGTTCAAATATAGAAGCAGACAGTTTTCCAGAGCTTAGCATGTCACATGAACAAGTGCATATAGGTAGTGTTAAGCGTAGGTAGAACGGCGCATCTTATCACTTTATTTGAATTTCGAGAGCCATCACTGCAGTCCATAACCTCTGAAAATACATTGTTGACAAACAAACGCCTTGGTAGTAGAATCTTCTACTAGAGTAGTGGATAAAGGGTGGTTGGTAGTAGAGTCCCGTACCTGGGTAGTGAATCAGCGGCTTAATGTGCATGACCTCCTCCCCTCCGGAGAGGCGCACCAGCAGGCCGACTATGTAGCCGGCCAGAGAGCCGTAGGTGTTGCAGTGGTGCTTGAAATGCACAACCATGCAAAGTTGTGGGAACAGGATACAGTACACCAGGTCGGAAGACAGACCCCTGCGAAAGAGAAAACAAATGCACCCAGTCGTTAATCACTTAGTCTTTGGTTCGCCAAGTAATAAATGACATTCAATTGCTTTTTAAAGTGATGGTTTGTTGGTTTCTTAATATCACACAATTACAGCATTAAGATAGACATTTTGTCATATTTTGGTCACTTCGCGAGTGATGAAAAGAAATCGCCCTATTCTTAACTTCTATTCGGTTATGAATATGTGAACCATGATAAGAATCGACTAAGTTTAAAATAATTGAAAAGACGCGCTTCAATATAGCTAAACTTTCTACCCAGAAGTGCCGTGGTTTCACGCTGCGAATGAATAACCCATCACATAAATTGCCTTAACCAATGGACGTCCACGAAGGTAACTGAATTGAATCCGCTGAGAGGAAGGTGCTTGTGACAGCGACTGGGAGTTTGCTTCAAGTTAGCGGTGCCCGCCTGCTGCATCGCTGACGGAGCTGCGCTCCATAGGAAATCGGATGGGCGCGGGATTTTCAATTGAAATCGTTCCCACTGGATTAAAGACGAGTTGCCTTGATGATGTAAAGGGAAACTGATGACCTAGCAGACTATAGTTATAGTTTTGTGAAGACTTGGTGAAGCAGGCCAAAGGATTGCATTGTATTGCATTGCCTGTACATTAGGTATACGGTACATGGTATGTGGTATAGCACGGTTTGACTGCATTTTCGCCATGTACTTTTGTTTGAAGTTGAGCGTCCTTCTATTACTTTCTCGTATTTTACCATGTTTATTGTGCACTTATGTACCAAAATTATAAATGTTTGAAGCTTCTGCCATGACTTCAACCGAAAGTGGATCATGTGCCTGTAACCGCTTGCTCAATGAATACAAATACGAACACGAATACTAACCAAAGTCCGTAGATGGTGGGGATGGTGAGAGCCATGACCGTAGACAGCGCCCCCGTGATGAAGATGCCTACTCTCATCACCCAGATTATCTCTGTTTCCGAGGCCTGAAATCACCAGATCGGTGGGGAGAAATCAACACATGTGATGTCAAAAAAGAAAATGATAGTAAACAACTAACAAGCATTTCTCTAACATGCGGAGCATTTCAGGTCAAATCTTGAAAAAAAACACGCATCATGCATGAAAGATTTGAATACACTATACACTATACTAGGAACACGGTAATCGTTTTACCCCCACACTGGTGGGCCTCTGAGACAACTTCGCCCTGATGAGCGGGCAAAATGATTCCCCGTAACTCGAAAACAAAAACCACTAAAAAGATGCGGAAAAAAATCGAAAGCTCTCAAGAACTGAACTTGAGGCTACTTCAAGCATGTTTTGCTTGGGTCAAATTTGGGATCACCAGAGATCATCGAAGGTCAAATTTTCAAGATTTAGGACATCGCTCCATATATTTCTATACAGCTCGGAAACTATGTTAGCTAAAAAAAACTTCAAGGACAATTGACATACAATACAATTTAATTTCGTGTAAGTGTCGTCACATTTGACGTCAGGTCAAATGTGACGTGTGTTAGGTTAGGCTCCAGTGTGTTTTAAATGTGAAATGTGTGTTAGGTTAGGCTCCAGAGCTAATAGAAGTCAAAAATGGTCTTTTGTGTCACAAATGTTTTTAGCTTATAACTTTTTAACTAATAAAGATAATTCAAAAATGATTCCGCCATCGTGTTTGTCTTGTCACGGCGCCTTGAATAATGTGCATGGTGATTTGCATGGTCAAATTGAAAACTTCATCTCATCAGGTCAAGGTCAACTGATGGCCCAAGTAGGTCACGTTGCATATTGGCAGTCGCGTCTCAAGGAGACAAACACATTGACGTCATGCTTATGTACTTCTCTGTAATTTTTATGTCGCGAGAGTTATTGTCAAACAGATGTTGTTCACCCCGAATGACCTCAAACGACCCCAAATAGGTCACGGAACAAAACTTACACTCGGGTTATCAAGAATATCAAATTATATTATGATCTAGAAGTAATTGGACTAAAATCATGGACATCCTTAAAAAGGAAGCATTTAAATATTTCCTCATTGACTTATAATGGAAAGGTCACAAAATTGACCTGACCTTCGGTCACAGATATCAACATTACGAGATGTACGAATTATATGTAATTGTATCCTTATTACACCCTGGAAGTTTAAAACTGATCAGAGACAACTCTGGCTTTGACTTGTTTGCAAACTTTTTGGGTGGTGGCGTCACGTGACTTGGCTTGGTAACCTGACCTGAGATGACCTAAGTCTGTTTTTTTGCGAAAGTATACGCAACTGATGTCCAAACAGCTATGCAAAAAATGACGGTGCTTCACGCCGCCTTTTTTCGCTATGCTTGAAAAACTGCAGGGGGCATTCACCCCCCCCCCCACCACTAGGGTGAGGGTTAAAAAAATCAAGCACTTAAACTTCAATAAGGTAAAAAAAAAACAGTGTCTGGCTTAATGGGCCTTCCCAAAAGTCCTGGTCTTTGTGAACAGCTTTTTTGCTCAATATTCTCTGCTGCAGTATATTGTTCACTTGAGAAAGAAGAGACTTTTTGCTTTCAAAAACTGGATGGTGCTAAGCAATAGTGCTAAGCTAAGCTTACTTACGACATCATTGTGCTAAAAGGGAAAAATTATTAATTTTTGACAGTGTGCAGTGATCCGATCACAGACCAGAAGAACGCCATGGACCATCATCGTCGTATCTATTTACAGCATGTCCTCTGTATTTACTACCGGAATTTCTCTTCAACCGAAACCGGTGGTCAAATCTCGAACACGGAGACCCGGAGACGCGGCGTCTCCGGAATGCTTGCAAGCTCCTGAATGCTGAACCGTGCAGCCGGGTTCCAACATTCGCCAGTGTTTACTCCGTATTTACCATCAGAACTTCTCCCCGCGCCTTGGCGTTATCGTCGATGGAAATCCGAGGAGTGTTCCAGTCCTCTGTAAATCGGCGGCGGGCCCACTCTGGTGCCTCGCGACCTGAATACGGACGATATCGACCTCCAGAAGATTCCCACTGGCGTCCGAAAACACTCCCAGGCGTCCGAAGCACGCTGTTGGCGGCGCGGAAGGCTCCGCGGGGCATACAAAAGCCGTGTTCAGACTGGTCGCAGACTCAGCGCGATGGTGAATGCCCGTCGTCAGCTGGTCATTGGTCCGTGGCCAATCAGAGGATCAGGTCAGCCAGCTGTAATTAGGTCAGCTGGCTCAGCTTCGAAAGGCGAGGGGAGGAGTGTAATGGGGCGCATGCCCGAAGACATTGTGTCAAGACGGGAGAGAGTGTTTGAGCGGATGTTTGCTGGAGAGAGAGAGAGGTGTTTCTGGAAGTCGGTCGAGGGTGCTTATAAGCTTTGCGACGTGCTCAGACATATGACAAGATGGAACTTGAGAATAGACAGATGCAGAGAATGGAAAGGATGAGAGATAGTGCGAGAAAGCCAATAAGCGCAGAGTAAGAAAGAGAAAGAAAGAGAGACAGATAAAGAATTCGTGAACATAAAGTCAGAAAGATATGCACCATCGTTATGCAAAGGCGACTGAAAACACAACACATTCAAAACGTCATCGATCGATCGATCGAACAACTGGCGGCAACGAAAGCAATGCTCTACACCGTACCTACTCCCATCCACATCACCGCCACCCGGCACCGCTCACGTTTGGTCTCATGATGAGTTTGTAGACGTTCCTGGCGAACATGGACGAGGCGGACAGCACGGAGGAGTCGGCGGAGGACATGACGGCAGCCGACACGCCGCCCAGGCCGAAGAAGCTGACCGCGCTCGGCGTCAGGTACTGCAGCACTGCCGGGCGGAGGAGGCACGGTCACAAGGGCACGGGGTGTGTTGAGGCCGAAGAAGCTGACCGCGCTGGGCGAAAGCATAGAGATCGTATATATATAGAGAGGACATGCCTATGTTAAATCACTTGGTTTCGTGGCATTTCAGTGGGTCTTT
>JARBER010027446.1:0-12513 GCA_030265075.1 Balanus glandula | reverse complement strand
GGGGGAAGAAGGGAGGGGGAATGCGGAGCGTCAGTCTGTCAGTAGTTGGCCTTAGGTGAGTTGCTAGATTAACATTATACTCTGCTGGTCCTTTTTGTCTTCGAGGAAGTTCACGGTCATCGGAGACTGATGAATTTAGATACATGTACTCATTTGTTTCAGGTACAATGCTGAAAAGTCCAAAGTCGGCATGTACTACACAACACCGGTATACCAGTTTCGAATGAAATGTCATCTCTGCGACAACTACATTGTCATCAAGACGGACCCAGCGGTAAGTAGTGTAGCGAACTGACGCGCTGAGCAGAGCCGTCCTTTCGAAAATGTGGAGGTAGCTCGGCGGTCGGATAGCTTGTTCAGAAATAGGATGACTGGTAGCAACTTTCCACACACAAAAATGGATACATGGATTAATTTTGGGTATGTTAGCTCACATACCAATCCGATTTTTTTTTTGCGAATTCAAGCCCTTACAAGATATTGCCCGATCCTGTTAATTGCATTATACAAAATTCATGTCAACTCCATGACCAGCCGTGAGTGAACCCTATCTCTGTGGTTGTTTGCTGAACAAATGGAATACAAAGCTCCTGGACTAGCTTTGCTGGCGTAAGAATTGCCGTCTTATAACGATGCAATTCGGAAAGATGTGTGCGACGACTTCTTCACGATCATTGCGCGGCTACCCAAACACTCTGCGGTAAATAACAACGGGCGCTATATTATTGCAGGATCTCAAAGCTCCAAACTTGTGTTCGCACACTGCCGGATGTCGGCCCAACCGTGCTATTACCCCCTCCCCTATCACCGGGCGTACAGAACCTGGACTACGAGGTGATGTCGGGCGCCTGCTAACCCCCCACCCCCGTCTCCGGGCGTACAGAACCTGGACTACGAGGTGATGTCGGGCGCCTGCTAACCACCCACCCCCCGTCTCCGGGCGTACAGAACCTGGACTACGAGGTGATGTCGGGCGCGCGGCGTCAGGAGCGCCGCTTCGACCCGACCGAGAACGGCACCGTGGTGCCGGACGAGCGCGCCAAGATCCAGAAGCTGGCCTCGGACGCCATGTACAAGCTGGAGCACGGCGCTGATGACGTCGGCAAGCTGAAGGGCGCCGCGCCGGCCATTGAACACATGGAGCGCATCCAGGACCGCATGTGGGACGACTTCGCCGCCAACAAACGCCTCAGGGACCAGTTCAGGGTGAGGGAAGGTTTAGAGAGCAGTTTAGGGTGAGAGAAGGTTCAATGAGCAGCTCAGGGTGAGAGAAACATCAGGGATGAGTTCGGGGTGAGGGATGATTCAGATTTCAGGGAGTAGTTCAGAGCGAGGGAAGGCTCAGGAAGCTGTTCAGGGTGAGGGAAGCCAAGGATCAGTTCAGGGTGAGGGAAGCCTCAGGGAACCGCTCAGGGTTACGGTGATTCCACAGGAACATTTCGACGGGATGAAGCACTAACTCGGCTGTCCTACGCTCATCACTGTCGCCATAATATAAACACTTTTGTCATCACCAGTGGGACTGTTTGGTTTTCACTCCACTAGATCTCCGTTTTTCGAATCCGGTTGGTGCCAGTATTCGATTACCGGAAAAACTATGTCATCCAGACTGCTTTGGGTCCTCCTAAATCACTGCACAGCTGCTGGTGAATAGATGTATTGCGGGGATACTTGACCCCTTGTCACCTGACCAGTGACCCCGCGTCACCTGACCTCACGTCACCTGACTTCCCGTCACCTGACTTCACGTCACCTGACCTAACGTCACCTGACCTAACGTCACCTGACCTAACGTCACCTGACCCCGCGTCACCTGCTCCCGCGTCACCTGACCCCGTCTCACCTGACCTCACGTCACCTGACCCTGTGCCCCGTCACCGCAGGCCAGTAAGAAGTCGGCGGCGGCGGCGGCGGCCCGGGACGCCGACCTGCTGCGCAGAGCGTCTCTGGACCTGACTCTGACCCCCGAGACGGCCGAGGACCGCCGGCTAGCCGCCCTGATGAAACTGCACGACCCGGTCGGTGAGTTCAGCGCCGCCCCTGCCCCGCAGCCCGGCCAGCCAGCCGGGACGGGAGGCTGGGGCCTGTGAGGACTCTGGTGGAATGTTACTGGACGGGAGGCTGGGGTATGTGAGGACTCTGGCGGAATGTAACTGGACGGGATGCTGGGGTCTGTGAGGACTCTGATGGAATGCTACTGGACGGGATGCTGGGGCCTGTGAGGACTCTGATGGAATCTTACTGGACGGGATGCTGGGGTCCTGTGAGGATTCTGGTGGAATGCTACTGGACGGGATGCTGGGGTCTGTGAGGACTCTGGTGAAATGTTACTGGACGGGATGCTGGGTCCTGGAGGACTCTGGTGGAATGTTACTGGACAGTGGACGAGATGCTGGGGTCTGTGAGGACTCTGATGGAATGTTACTGGACAGTGGACGAGATGCTGGGGTCTGTGAGGACTCCGATGGAATGTTACTGGACGGGATGCTGGGGTCTGTGAGGACTCTGATAGAATGTTACTGGACGGGAAGCTGGGGCCTGGATGACTCTGATGGAATGTTACTGAACAGGATGCTGGGGCCTGGAGGACTCTGATGGAATGGTACTGGACGGGATGCTGGGGCCTGTGAGGACTCTGGTGGAATGTTACTGAAGCGGCGCTTGACAGTCCGGTGGACATATGGTCCGGTGGACGGTGGACATTCCATATAGACATGCCTCGGCTCAGCAGGGTCGACTCCGTGCCGGCCCCGCCTACAACGCACTGCAGTGGAGCCGATTAAATATTTACCCGCTGATAAATATTGAGCACGCCGCGGCGGCTGCCTCTGAGCTGTGAGCGCCGGATGACCATCCGACCGGCAGTGTCCGTGTGTCGCCGCGCCGCTCCCCCGTCCCGGCACGTGGCACCCTCCTGGGCAGGGCGTGTGGTATGGTGACGTCAGCTCTGCAACAGCCAGACCCGGCTGCGGCTCTGGCTGTTGGCATGCTGTTCGTCTGTGGAGTGTGGGTTGCGCTCAGACCCGTTTCCTGGTGGTGTCACTCAGTGGGACCTGCTCCACACCTCATGTTTAAATTCCACTGCCGCGAATGGCGCCACTCGTCGGGACGGTGACTGACGTCACCACGGTCCGGTTATGTCCTGTGGCCGTCACTGCTCGCAGTGCCGCGGTCCGGCTATGTCCTGACGCCTGGCGCCACTGGACGGGACAGAGTCTGACGTCACTGGTCCCTGGTCTGCGTCCGAGGCCCGGTTCTGTCCGGACCGGTCCGGCGCGTGGCAGGCCCGGCCGCTGGGTGCACGTGCCTCAGTGCTGTCTGGAGCGCGGCGGGCCTGTCACCGGCGGACGGCGGTTCTGTCCGGACCCGGTGGCGGCTCGGTCCGGCGCCGCCGCTGCAGCCGCCGCTGCCTGGTATATGCCGGCAGACGGCGGCAGCGTGACACGAGCCGCGCAGTACTAACACAGCCGCCGCTGGTATGCCGCGGCCGGCACTGCTGGCGGGCTGCCAAGCCGACAGCTGCGCCGACCATCCTTCCGTCACCACCGCGATCGGCGACGGAAACTACTCAATGGGAACACGTTCATGTCGCTGGACTCTTTCTATCTGCTTCACAAGAAAACTAAGATTATTCGTGTGTGAGCACTATCGTCGGTCGTTGCATATCTGATCAGGACTTGGCAGGACCTGCTCTAAGAAAATTTCACTGATTGGCCATTTTGGACGATGAAGCACAATCGCCGAAATGGCTTCAAACGATGCGTAGACTTACTATGGCCACGTCGCTAATAATGAAACTTCTTACTATTTGCTTTAGCATTGTTCATTAGATAACGGAAAACGTTTATTTTTTAAAAGATGCAGTGGCGTCGGATTGTATTTTCTGTAGGTGGGCAGACCGCGATCAATGCGGCCTCCCAAACGTGCAGTAGCCCCATTGTTTAGCGTGTGGTCGCTTTACCACTGATAAGGTTTTAGGAATTCGAATTCTTGTTACGTAACCAAACTGAACCAGTCAGTTCGAGTTTGTTACCATGCAATAGTACTACCGAGTCAATTTCGATTGTATTATGGTGCAGCATGATCAGGGCTGGTCCGCCCTGTAGCTCGGTCATGGGCAGAACCAGAGGGAAATGAGTGGTGGGCGGTAGTGGCAGTCCGGGTTCGAGTCGCTTCGGCATTAACTATTTGCCACTGAATGGGATGCCGTGCGATAGGTGGTAATGGTCCTACTATATTATTGCATAGCATCCCCCTGGACCCTGTTTCACCAAGGGAATATATGGCCCTGTTCCACTAAGGGAATATATTTATTTTCGCTGGCGTACTTAAGCTCAGGTTGACACTGCTCCGTGCATCGTGAAACACTTGTGATATATATCGTTTTATCATGTCGCTTTTTATTTTTTTGCGCGTTCAAGCTTTTGTATTTCGTTGCTCAAATAGTTTTTGCATAGTTTTTCATACAATTTTTGCAGATGCCCTTTCATCAAAACAGCAGCAAGTTATAACTTTTGACCTTTTCTCACATTTTCTCAACCAGAGCTAATCCACATTTCCAAGTCTTGTGTTTATCGCAAGGCTGGTCGGTCTGGAGCACGCTGATAAATTGGCCAAAAAAAAACGAAGTAAAACAACACCACTTGATCCGTGACCAAAAGGATGATACTAAATGTGTAATTCCGTCATAGCATCAAGCTATGTTATGACAGAAAATGTCTGGCGGGATTCATTCCTGTAAGCCCATTAAAGGGACGTCAATTTACCATCGCGCTCGAGACCTACCGCCCAGCGTTGACAAACACATGACGGAAAATGTGGATTAGCTGTGGTCTAGAAAGAGTGAAAAAGGTCAAAATTACAATTAGCTGGTATTTTGATGAAAGAGTGCGTCATCTGCCAAGGTTGTACTTTATATGCGAAGGTTGTGTAAGGAAACAATGTAAGAAATATATGAGGAACAAAATCCAAAAGCATGCACAAAAAAGCGACATGATAAAACAATAAATATCATAGTGCATCACGATGCACTGCGAAGTGTGAACCTGAGCTCCAATACGCCAGTGGAACGGAACACATTCCTAGGTGGAACAGGGCCCTGGCCGGATCATTAACTAATAACTGCCCTCAGAGGTCACCAAATAATCCAGGATCTTTAAGAAATTAGTTCATCTTGGACCAACAAAAAGTCAGATCACGATTTTATTTTTTCCTTTATACAACTTACTCTCACGTTTTCAAAGCAATTTATACATTGCATCAATCCACAAAAGAAAATCGCTAATTATTTGAATATGTTTGACTTTTGACTAGAAAATGTAACGCTTGAAAAGGAATGCAAGCGTTTTATACGGGTGCATTGCTTTTCCATCGCCGCATTCTTTCGCCTAAACGAAAATATATTTGACTGGAGATTTTTTGAGCTAAGAAAGCTTGCAGATAGGGGTTTCTCAATACGTGCTACAAAACTGCTATCTCAATCCAAGACATGTTGAAGGTGAATTATTTCCTTTAAATTCAAATCTCAGCGAATTTCTCTCGTCACAAGCAACATGTCTTTTTTCAATCGAAAATCTATCCTGTATAAATTTGCCAAATCAGCCCACGGTATATTGAACATTATATTGTACATTATTATACAGCATGTTGAACATTATTATATTGAATCAGCCTAATTCGGGCGAGGTTTAAATTAAATGTCAGATGGTAAAATGAACACTATTTTTCAATGTTACGAATAAAATAGTTCATAAAACATGTGTCACATGCGTAACATATCTACGATCTTTTACGTATAGTGATCTTTGGTAACTTGATTATGAGCTGTGACAATAATCTCACTTTAAGCTTTTACCTAAATAATGCGTATTTTACTACTTGCGTGTTGATGGTCGTGATCAAAAACTTTTTATGTCTATTTACTTATAGCCCATGAACTGAAAGGCATCGGTTTTAGCCATTGACTTGAGTCTGACACAATGTAAACCTTGCATACCTACACGACACGTAGCTTGTGTAGCGTGCGCGTTTCGATGCCGTGGCGCCTTCTGGGGAGGCCAAGAGGCGCCGGCGCGCGGTGCCACAGCTGGCAGTAGTGCCGGGTAGGGCACTATAATACCGTGCCGGGTACAACTCCAGACTCCCAGACGGTGACGGTCGGAGATGGCGGTGCCCCGCGCTGCAGTCCCGTGTCTGCTGATGATACGCAGGGCATGGCGGTGCCCTGCGCTGCAGTCCCGTGTCTGCTGATGATACACAGGCGGCCGACTGGCGACCCTGACTTCATGCTCCCTGTGTGGGTTCAGACTCTGCTGACATATCGCAGACGGTGTTAGGTTTCTTCAGATGACGAAGGTAATAAAACAATGTCTGCTAAATGATCCCAACCGCGTTTGCTTAAAATTTCAGTCTTGAAAGTCGGTCATCGCGTTTGATATATCAACTCCTTTCAACGGGCGTTAAACGGGCGCGGGCGTTTGAACGAACTCAATACGCTGGCGCAATAACAATTTGATATATTCTAACTTCAGGTGGTAACATTTTTTGGATTCAATATTGGTTGGCATGGTCTTGAACTTTTGTTTTTTAGCACACGCACTGAAGGGGAGGGGACGAAATCCGACCATTTCTTGTTATATTTAAGTTGGCTGAAAGCTGTTAGAACTTTGGTTATATGCCATCACATTAACACAAGCTTAAAAATTTATCTCAAGATGACCGTAATGAAATGTTGATGTAAGTATGTAAACTGAGGTAAAATGCAACCACTAATCACTTTCGACTCACTAAACTTTCCAACAAATAATTAAACGTGTGTCAAGGAAATCGTAGAATGACTGGTATCTAGGGCGTTGGAATGGCCATGTCATGTCCAACCCACGCGTGTTTGTTTTATGGCGGGGTGATCTGGAGTTAAATCGTGTGTCCTTGTGAATGTGGAACTCGTCCTTGGACTATCAGGAAATCTGAGACGATGACTCAGTTTGATGTGGCAAGTTTATCTGGCAAGAGAAGGGGTAGTAGCATATGTTTCGACACCACGTTTCTGTCGGATACTGGTGGGCAGGGACTCGTGGCGAGACTCTATACCGTTCTCTGTGTGCAGGAGGGCGTGTGAGCTCGATAGTGCTTTTCTCCGTCTGCGGGCGAGGTACGGAGGATGTATAATTATATCAGACACAGTATCACCCCGCTATGTGTCTGTATTTCAGGGACGGGATACGTAACAAGACGAGTTATCGTCCCGTTCAGTCTTTCTGTATTTCATGTACGGGGATATGTTACAATGAAATTATCGCCCCGTTCGGTCTGTGTCTGTATTTCAGGTATGGAGGAGCGCCGTAAGCGGAAGCGGGCTGAGATCGGCGCGCGGCCGGCGCTGGGAACGGTGGCGCCACGCAGCGGCGGCTTCGGCAGCCCCTCCGGCGGCGGCGGCGGCGGCGGGGGCGGCGGAGTGGGGCGCACGGGCGCCTCCATCGGGGTGACGGTGGTGGGACGCAGCCCCGGCACCGCCGCCCCGCCGCCGACCGCGGCCGCCACAGCCGCCACAGCCGCCACAGCCGCCGGCGGCGTCACGGCTACTGTGACGGGGTCAGGTGTGGAGCGGCTCCCTTCTGCGGCCGCCAGCTCCAGCGCCGCTGACCCGGCTCCGACCGAGGGTCCCAGCTCCGGGGGGTCCGCCCGGGGCCCTGCCTCTGTACCGGACTTACCCAGCTCCAGGGGGCCGCTCCCGGGCCCTGCCTCGACTCGGGACCCAGCACGGCCCGTGCCTGCAGACCCGTGTCCCGTGTCCCCGGCGCGGTCAGACCGGCCCGTGACCGACTCCTGCCAGTCTGACCCGCCTCCGTCCGCCCCGGTCCCGTCTGGCTGGGTCAGTCTGGTGGCCGGGTACTCCTCCACCGACAGCGAGTGACGCTGTATTCCTCCACCGATAGCGAGTTACACTGGACCGGTAGCAGGCTTTGCCTCGCCGACCGCGAATCTAGCCTCCATCCGGGAGTCTATCGAAGTTAAAAAAGCTCTTCTTGTACGGTGGTTTATCACGGCATGCCATCAGTATTTCTCTCTTCACAGTTGGCGTACTGTGGTGGCGTACATTATGCTTATTGGCTATTGTAAGCCAGCATTGTAAGTCGTGGTCGCCGTTGTTGGCAATAGATGGCTGTGAGATAGAGACACGTTTTCGACAGTGAGTACTATGTACTGACTACTGAGTCGCTTATGAATTAGCCTAAGTGTCACGGAAGTACATTTAATGAAGTTTGTTTTTTCTTCAAATAGCTGATAGTGTTTTTTTTTTGTATGACGAGAGTAAAGCTGTCAATTATATGATGATAATGACTAAAGTAGGTACATTTCATTGTCGTGAACTGCTCAAACTGTTAAAACGGCTGTATACCTAGATGGTAGAGCCATTAGTATGTGTTTGCCCTGTGTGTTACGCAATTGTGAGTTATGACCCGAATGATAAACCTCTTTATTTTCAATAAAAACAACCCTGCGTGTACTAGTGGTGTTGTGTGTTACATTGCCATCAGAGCAGGGTGAATGTTCGATGTCAGGGTCAGTGTCCCAGAATGAATCAATTCGGGTGGAAAATGACACCCAAATGTAAATAATTTTCCACTCTCACTCCCCATTTCAGGAGTAAATTTTCATCTGTCCACTCCCAAATCATAAGTTATAACATTGATTCTGGTGTACCTAGATAATGGATATTAACATAAATGTATTATTTCAATGGATTCTACTGCTTTTGTCATTTAAAAAAAAATCAATACTGTAAATTTCTTGGATAATTTTTCACTCACATGGTCTTTCTGGGCTTATCTGGCTGGGTTGAGCCCCAATCCGCACCATCAACTGGGCTCAAATTTTTCACTCATCCAAGCAAAAATAAAATTTTGGGACACTGGTCTGGGTCTGCAGCTGCACTTGCGAAAGCGTTGGCCAACGAACTCCCGGCGCTCGCCTCCAGCGGAAACGGTGTGGTGCCCTCCGCGGCGTGCACTTTTCATGTTCAGGGGAGCCTCGCGCTTCCCGTGAGGATCGCAGCGTTGAATTTTGTACTTTTCGTTGTTGACCGGTGACGGTGAACACCGAGCATAAGTGGAGCTTCCACCCAGTTCCGATGGTATAGTAGGACTCGGGTCATTTCGTGTCCGCCGGGGAGAATCGAACCCCGCTCCCTGGAACACGAGGCCAGTATCCTACTACTGCACCAGATCGTCCGCTACCCGCACCTAACTCACGGGCGTTCATCAGGCAATAGTCACCAATGAACGGGGGCCGCGGAGAGCACGATCGCAGCGAACCGACCTCCGCGCCTGTCTCAAGATCAGCAAGCGTTAACTGATGTTAAATAATGTATTTCACATTGTCATGCATATCTCGTACCACGAGCACATACCACAAACACGGCTTTGGTCATAACCAGAACACGTTTTATTGCAAAACAACGGGCCATAGCGACATTTCACACCGATCAACACGCGTATAAAAATGTGTGTGCGGGCGAGCTGGGCCGACACGAAGCGGTGCCCAGCCGTCCGCCGGCGGCCGCGGGCTCCGCGACACACTCACACACACTCATCACAGCAGCAGCAGCGACACAGCGGCCCGACCGTGCAGCCGCCGCCGCCAATGGCCGACGCAATGTTGCGTCACAATTTGGCAAACAGCTGATTCATGCTTATAAATAGCATGCCATTATTCACGTGCAGGAATCTGCCAGACTTGTGATCCGAGAGCTTCCGATTTACAAGTGTTGAGAGTGTTACGTCGTCAGTTTGCCGAATCATATCACAAGTTTTCAGCCAAGCCTGCCTCTGGGTCCGTTGGCCGGGAGTGGTGCCGTCCTGAGCGAGGCGTGACCATTGGCCGGGCGCCTCAGTCAGAGGCCACGTCAGCCGGGCGCCTCAGACAGGGGTCGTCAGCCGGGAGCCCCATCAGAGGCCACGTCAGCTGGAGCCCTCATCAGAGGCCACGTCAGCCGGGCGCCTCAGTCAGAGGCCACGTCAGCTGGAGCCCTCATCAGAGGCCACGTCAGCCGGGCGCCTCAGACAGGGGTCGTCAGCCGGGCGCCCCAGTCAGGCTCCGCCTCAGCCGGGCGTCCCAGTCAGTGCGGCGCGGTATACTGCCGTCGGTCGGACGCCGGGCTCACAGGTAGCGCCAGGAGGACGAGCTGAAGGAGAGGCCGCCGCCGCCCCCGCCCCCGCCCAGCGGCGGGCCGGAGCCGCCCGAGCCGTATCTGGGCAACACAACAGCGCCGGTCAGCGGTAATCTCCCCTGCGAAGCCAGACAGAGGCGGTTAGTGGAGAGCGCCGGCGGTCGGTGACGTACCCGGGGCGGCAGCACAGGCAGGCGGAACACGGCTAGAACAAAAATAAAACAGTGTTAAAATACGATACCACACGTGTTGTCTGTGTACAGAGAGCATTCGCATTACATTTCTACTATTAGAACAGACTAAGTAGATGTATTAATAGATGTAACTACTGACGACACGAGAAAAATATAATATAATGAAAAATCAACGTGTAGCAATGGTTAACCCGCGCGGCGCAAGGGGGGGTAAATTTGACCCCCCCCCTCCCGGATTTTGTCGTTAACTCAAACACCGTTCAATATATCGACTTCAAACTTACTATACTTTATCTTGCATCAATTTGACGTCTTGTGAGAAAAAAACGACAAAATCGATTGAGAACTGTTGAAGAAAATGACGTTTTGATGACGTCATGTCATGCAACTTTTGATGAGAAAAAACTATAAATGTTTGAAAAATCATAGAAAATCCTGTGTAAACGCCATTCACAAACCAAAAATGCTTAAAGATAGGAAATTATATTTTCCACAACATGGCTATCCCCAATTTTGAGTTTTGACCCCCACAATTTAAAAAAAACTTTTTTTCAAAAAAGTTTTTTTTCTTAGGCTATTAAAAGAAACGGAATATATGTAAGAGAACTACGCATGGACTCGCACCAAATTTAAAAGCAATATCTTTGATTTTGATTGAGACTGAGTGTAAGTGACATATGACGTCATTTATGAAAATCGCGTTTTTGGCTTTTTTGACAAGACAAGAAAAAATAAATGTCAGTACTGTTCTTTTGAGGCAAAAAAAGTCTAGAAACATCTAACTTTGGTTGAATTTAGTTGATTTCAAAATTTGACCTCAAATGACCCAATTTTGACATAAATTTCACCAAAGGGTCAACGTATGGGGTCAGAATGTACAAATGGGTACTTGTATCGAGTTCCACGTGTAAAAGTGCCCATAAATCATGAGCTGCATGAGTATCTTTAATATTTTGAAAATGGTGACCTTGTGTGACCTGACCTTGACCTTGTTTAAATTCTACTTTTGGTAATGTAGAATATGACTTATACACTTTGTAAGAGGTTTTGTTTAATAAAGTGCAGAATTAAATACTTTGAATGGGAAAGATGGCCCGTCAAATCAAGAAACTATAATTTGACCTTTGACCTGACCTATGACGTCGCATGTGACATCCAGGTATACACAAAATATGAAGGCTCGACAACTTTTCCGTGGCTATCGATTGCCGGCTTGCCCGTCTCGCTGCGGTTTATGGTTCGGAAGATACAAGGGGAGGGGGGTAAAATTTACCCCCTCCCTGCGCCACGTTTAGTTGGAGTCCCTACTCCGCGCGGGTTAAATACCATATAAATACTAACACAGCCATTGAAAAATCAACGAGTAGCAATGGTTAAATACAATATAAATACTAGCACAGGCATTGACAAATCAACGCGTAGCAATGGTTAAAAACCATATAAATACTAGCACAGCCATTAAACAGAACAAGCTCGTTCCAACATAAATAAATATGATACAATTAAATTGGCAGCCCCAAAATGGCGCCTGGATCCATCAAGAAATCCATCCAACTGACGTTTCCCCAGTCTGGCAGGCCTGCCCAGCTGGCGGGCTGCCCAGCCGGCGACGGCTCTGCCACTTGCCTCGAGTATCTGCGCAGCTGCGGCTGACTGGCGGTGCCGGTCGAGCGCGACTTGCGCGCCTCCTTCAGGCTCTCGATGTTGCTCGTCACCGAGTCGAGGTCGCGCTTCAGCTGGTCGCCGATCGAGCTGAGCCGAGACGAGGCGATGGCCGGCCCCAGCGCGGCCGTGTGCCGCCGGTAAAACTCGGCGTTACTGGCGGCCGGCGCCGCCGCCGCGCGGAAGTAGGGCGCGTCTCCGCCGCCGCGGCCCGGCCGGCGCGGCTCGGCGCCGTCCAGGTCCGTCCGCCGCCGGCTCTCCTCGATACTGGAGAGCCGAGACGGCCGCGGCTCGGCAGAGTCCGACGGCAGCGACTCGCGCGACGAGCGCAGACTCACGTTACTCGAGGAGAGCGCCTCGCGCGAGTCGGTGGCGTCCGGCTCGTCGCCGGTCGGCAGACAGCCGGCGCTGCCGAGTTTGCGGCGGCGCGGCAGCGTGCTGCTGCTGTAGCGCGCGCCGTCGGCCGCCTCGGACGGGTCGCGGCTGGAG
>JARBER010027336.1:0-12513 GCA_030265075.1 Balanus glandula | reverse complement strand
TTTGCCCTTCCGGCTACCATACATGGTGGCACGTTTTGAGTGACCAAGTCAGCTGTCTAATCCTATAGAGGTCAATGGCACAGACATGAGATAGGCACAAACATGAACGAGACAGACATGAGATAGGCACAGACAGGCAGACATGAACGAGACAGACATGAGATAGGTACAGACAGGCAGACATAAATGAGACAGACATGAGGTAGTCACAGACAGGCAGATATGAGCGAGACAGACATGAGATTGGCACAGACAGGCAGACATAAACGAGACAGACATGAGAGAGACTCAAAGACAGAGAGTTATGAAGAGAGAAGATAAAGTATAGATGCTGACAGGAAAACATAGTATTTTTACACCGTTTGTTGACGACAGTAAGACACGATATCGTGATGGCGGATTCGCTCACTGCAGCGGGTGGGAACTCAATCCTAAATCTTGAAAAAACTAAGCAATATTTTGTATCAACTGTTTCCTCTTTAGTCATACATGCATTACGATCTGTCAGTTTGGGATCTCTGTCGTTTGGATCCGTTACCCATTCACCGTCTTACCACCGTCGCCAGTTTGGCGTCAAGCTCCGCAGAACGGTGACGAATCGGGCCGGTTAATCAAGCAGTTTCAGACGCATGGCAGGTGGCCTTTCCAGGCAAACGGAGACCGTGTGAGTCGGGCCAGTCCAGGAAGTGGCCGAACGGCACCACATATTACTCACGTAAAATGGTGCCGCCGCGCTGCTGCTATATTCCTACAGCCAGATCCGGCGACTGCAGCCCGTTAATTCGATGTTGGTGGTATCCTCTTGTTTTTTAGTTGCAGTCGCCGGCTTGGTGATATTCCGTAACTTACCCACAGTAGTTGAATTCACCTACGGTATAGCGACCGCGCTAAAAAATTACGTACTTTTAGCGCATTGATTGCACAATTTTATGGTATTATATGAATGTGCTCTATAGTATATACATACATATATAATGTATATATTATATGAGAGAAAATTTATATCAGTGTATTGGGGTCGGTACAGCGATCTAGAGACGATTCTTCCCACGTAACATCCAACAGCGCTGAAAAATGAGGACCGCCGATCCCATCTTCCCGCCTCCAAGGTTCCCGCGCCAATAACAGGAACCAAACCATAAGCCGAAAGGACAGGACAGGCAGGAACGATTATGAAGAAGTCATTATAATTTATGTCCACCATTCCGCACAAAGCAGTCTGCAGTGAAAACGGATTGAATAGTGCATATAGCCTTAGTCCTATAGATATCATACAACTGGCAAACGTAGTTGTGTAGGAGACACTAACGTTTTAGTAACGTCATGTTCTACCATTTTGTTTTGCAGACAAAAATGTCGAAAATAGTTTTTAAGGAAATAAAAATAAATGTTTGAAAACAAATGAGGGAGCATTTTCTACAGCAATGTTTTCTCGGATTTTCTATAGTTTTCAGTTTTCATTCTCTAAAGTAAGAAAAGTATTTTTTTTTCTTCAATAAAACAAATTCACAAAACAATTGTTTTGCAACATATTAAAAAAAATACTGGAATGTATGTGATAATAATGCATATAATAATGCCCAAACGAACTTTCCAAGCAGTATCCGCATTTTTAACTGAATGATATCACTGAGCCAAAAATAAGTGACGTTTGACGAAATAGGTTTAAGTGACCAAAAATCTTACTTTCGAAGTTCAAAACTAAGAATTTGTACAGCCGAAATAGCCATGCTGTTGCAAATGCATTTGCATTCATTTTGAAACCTTTCATTTTTACTTCATCTAAAAAGCGATTTTCTACTTCTATTTTTTTAGACACAAAAAATGGTAGGACGTGATCTTATTAGAGCGTAATTTGTAATAACCAACACATTAATTTTGATAGAAGTTTGACAGAATGCGAATAACTGATGCCAACTTAATAACTGCAAATTTAAAGATGATCCACTGACTGTATTTGTACAAAGTTATTGAAGAACAACCACAAGGGGTCTGCTAGGCCCCCAATCCCCTATTAGACGGAGCTTACCTTTTAAAAGTGGTATTTTATGAACGTTTCGTCACCACAATTTATTAAGTATCAAAGCAACTACCCTAAGGTAAATGCGCATAGGGTGCAATGCATAGTAGTCATCCGATCGGCCTGTATGGGTCGGGCCAGTATGGGGAGCATTCGAATTGGTGACGTGGAGGAAGACGGACGTGCTCGCAAGAAAAATTGTGATTTTTGGCGCGCGCGCTTTGTGCTTTCGGTCGCGACAGTTTGGGGGACTATCTTGGGATACGATTTTTGAATTGATGGGTTAGAGGTTGAGAGTGCGGTTGGTACTCGGGTTTTTGGTTTGGTGTGCGGCTGTATACCTTCCTGTGGCAATTGATTACTGATTGGGGAAATAACTTAAAAACCTTGTCCCACCATGCTTGGTGGGGCAAGGCCCATAAAAAGAGGTCGTGTGGTTGAGGAGGAGAGTTTTTGGGCTTCTCGGGAGGAGGAAAGTGGTGCTTTCCTGGTAGTTAGGCTGAAGTCTGGAAGAGAACTGAGAAGAAAGGGGTGGCCATGGCTGCAACTATGTCTACGTAACGTGTTAGGAGATGATGGAAAGGTGGAGAAAGCTAGTCTGATGAGGGATGGAGGGCTTCTGATAAAAACAGCAAACAAAAGACAAACTGACAGGTTCATGAAAGCTAAGTTCTTTGACAATGAGGAGGCAGTTGTTGAGAGACATCCTTATCTGAACCAGTCCAAGGGTACTATATATGCCTACGATCTGCTAGACCTGGAGGAGGAGGAGATAGTGGAGTGGCTGAAAGAGTACCATGTGACTGAGGTCAAAAGAGTGAGTAAACAGGTAGAAGGAAAACCCCAAAAAACACCACTGCTAATACTCACATTTGACACACCCAAAACACCCGAGAGCATTAAACTTGACTACGTCAAATACTCCATCAGACAGTATGTCCCGAGGCCGCTACTGTGCTTCCGATGTGGGCAATACGGTCATGGCTCTAAGAAGTGTACAGGAAAGGAGGTTTGTCTGAGATGTGGGATGGGTAAGCACTTGGGAGAGTGTGATGTGAAGTGTCTCCACTGTCACACCAACAATCATATGTGTTCCGAGAAAAAGTGCCCCAAGTGGACAGAGGAGATGGACATCTGCAAGGTGAAAGTGGAACATGACGTGTCCTTTTTCCAGGCTAGGAAAATCTATGAGACCCAAAAACAGAACACAGGTGGAAATGTAGCTGGAGGGCAGTCTACATTTGCCAGTGCCACAGTGATGAATCAAACAGCTCCACAGGCAAAACAACCAAACAATATCACTCAGATTAAAGTACTCGAGGACAAGGTAGAAAAACTGACTGAACTTGTGGTAACACTAGTTGACAAGATCAACAACCTTATCACAGCAGCTCCTGTTCTCTCGGCTCACACAGCCGTTCAGTCTGATCCCGAGGTTGTGATGGAGAAGGGTGCCCATGGAGGAGAGAAAAGAAACTCAAACAAGGAAAAACCAGCTCAGGAAAAACAAAAACCAGCTCAGGAAAAACAAAAAACAGTCCAGGAAAAACAAAAAAAAACTCAGGAAAAGCACAAAATACACCAGGAATGTACTTCAGATGGAGATCTTATCGCTATTGTGGATATGGATGAGGAGCATGGGGAATTCAATACAGAAAGCGGACAGGAAACCTTAAGGTTTCCAAGGAGAAAGTTTAGATGGAAACCAGATCGCTCACAGTCAGCAACGAGGGTTGACAGTAGAGCAGGTCCTTCCAAGGAAAGAGAAGGGTGATACTCCAAAGGGTGGAGGTACAAGGGCAGCCTGTGAAGGCCACATCTTATACTACAGGTTGCAACGGTTCTTCGCCTTCTTGCTGTATCTGCTGCATGATGAAGTGTTTGCTGCTGCTTTTGCTGTGCATGATGTTTGCTGATATTTTCCAGTGGAACTGTCGTGGGCTGATTGGAAAGTGGGCCGAAGTCAAGCCAATGTTGCTAAATGTTTCTGCTCTGTTCTTTTGCTTACAAGAAACACATTTCCTCCCCAATGACCCATATGATTTCAATCTGCCACATTACTCATCTTACCATGCTTACACATCTGCTGGAACTCGTCATGGAGGCGCTTCCCTCTACGTTTCCAACAGCATTATTCATTTTCCATTTGCTCTTCGCTCTGAACTACAGGTGGTTGCATGTGTGGCTATGATTGATGGCAGGCGAATCATTGTATGCTCTTTGTACCTACCACCTGGTGATACATTGGTCTACCAGGATCTATATGATTTGGTTGACCAATTCTCATACCCATTTTTTATTTGCTCTGATGCCAACAGCAAACATACTCTGTGGGGGTCAGAACGTTGTGATACACGAGGATTGATTTTTGAGAGACTGTTGGGGAACACAGATGCAGTTGTGTTGAACGATGGGACTCCAACTCGGATGGACGACTACACAGGAAACCTTTCACACATAGACATCACAGTCTGCTCCAGTTCTTTGTCCCCCTCGTTCCATTGGAGGGTTGGTGATGACTGTATGGAGAGCGATCACTTTCCGATATATATAACATATTACCGCACTATTCCACAGCATACTAACCCTGCTCTCCCAGCATGGAACGTAAAGCGTGCCAACTGGCAACAATACTCCAGCTGCTGCAACCTAGAACTAGATGCGGAAAATGTGGAGAACTCATGTGCTCATCTCACAGAATCAATTATCTCAGCAGCTCAACAAACAGTGCCAATGAAGAACAACACTAGAAAATATAATTGTCCATGGTGGACCTCAGACTGCAAACAAGCTATAGCCCGTAGGAAAAGAGCTCTCAGAAGGTTCCATCGTAACAGAACTGATTTAGCTCTGCTGCTTGCTTTTAAAAAGGAAAAGGCAAATGCACGACGTGTTGTACGTCAGGCAAAAAGGCAAAGTTGGGAAAGACTGCTTGAAACATTTAACCACAACACCCCTCTGTCAAGACTGTGGGGAATCCTGAGATGTTTTACTGACAAGAGATTTAAACATATACCTCCTCCGGTGCTTTCGATAAACGGTGTCATGATTGATGATCCACTAGTGGTTGCAAATACGTTTGGGAAGTGGTTCTCTGATTTGTCATGTTCGTCACACTATCCCCCTGCATTTCAGCAATTGCAGACTGATATGCACGAATCGCTTCCAACATTTTCATCAGATGACACAGAGTCGTACAATGCCACATTTTCAATTTTGGAGCTACAGAATGCTATTCGTTCTGCTGGTTCTACATCAGTTGGCCCTGACAAAGTCCATTATGATTTTATTCGCAACCTCTCTGAGGATTCTACTGAGGTGTTATTAAGGTTTTTCAATAGTATTTGGGAAGCTAATTTCTTTCCACCCCAGTGGAAACATTCATATATCGTACCTATCCTTAAACCGGGAAAGCCCTCTCATTGCTGCAGTTCTTACCGGCCTATTCAGCTGACTTCATGTATCTGTAAAACTTATGAAAGAATGATCTCCAATCGCCTGAAATGGTACTCAGAAAAACGAGAGCTGATCTCCTCTTATCAGTGTGCATTTAGAAAGGGAAGGAGCACATTAGATCATCTTTTACGACTAGAGACAGATGTGCGAGAGGGATTTTTTAATAGGGAGTACACTGTTGCAGTGTTCCTAGATATCAAATCCGCTTACAATCTGGTGTCAAAAACAGGTCTGATGAAAAAGCTGATTGACATAGGATTTCGCGGACGTTTTATGCATTTCATCTCGCAATATCTTAGCGATAGAACCTTTCAAGTAAAGGGGTTGGTCTTATCAGACACGTTTCCTCAGGAGAATGGTGTGGTGCAAGGTGGAGTCATCTCTCCTCTGCTGTTTTTGTTCATGATCAACGATGTATTTAAAAACATTCAACCTGGGGTAAAATGTGCACTCTACGCTGATGATTGTTCCCTTTGGGTACGTCATTCTGATTTACATGCTGCCATTCATAAGATTCAAATAGCTCTGGACCATGTCAAGGACTGGGCTACTCAATGGGGTTTTACATTCTCAGCAGCCAAGTCTCAAGCAATTATTTTTAAAAGACGACCTAGATTAGTGAAGTTTGGACCACTGCAAAGGATCATGATGAATGGTCAAGCAATAGAACTAAAGACTCATGTACGCTTTTTAGGAGTATCCTTAGATCAGGGTCTTTTAATGAAACAACATATGGAAGATATTAAAGGTAGAGCTTTGAAGAGGATATCAGTCTTGAAATGTATAGCAGGATCAGGTAAAGGTGCTGACAGAAAAACGTTACTTCTTATTTACCAAAGTCTGGTCAGACCAATCCTGGAATATTGTTGTCAGATATTTGATGGCTCTAACAATAAGCTGGTAATGGGGATCGAAACTCTTCAAAATCAATGTATTAGAATAGCTACTGGCGCACTTCGAACATCCCCAGTCACATCATTGCGAGTCGAAAGTAACGTGCCTCCTCTCTGGCTTCGTAGATGGGATCTGTCGATTAGGTACTGGCTCAAAGTGTCTGCAGATTTGACACACCCATGTTTTCTAGCCATTCGGAGCATGAGTTCTCTGTTCCATCTAAACGAACAACGTGCATACCGTATATGTGGTCTACCATTCTCTTGCAGAATCAGAAAAATATGTAAAACCTTGAACTTTCATCTTCCTTCAAATCTTGGTTCATATATTGGAGCTACTCCCCCTTGGCTTCTTCACCACATAGAATATCTTAAACTTTCTGATAAGAAAAAGGCAGATATGACACCTTACGAAGTACAGGAACTATTTTTATTGTTTTTACAGGATCACTTAGACCACCGCTTCTTTTATACTGATGGTTCAAAAGCAGCTGAGAAAGTAGGTAGTGCGTTTGTCTATGGCTCTAGCTTTTTCTATGATAGACTGCCCGATAATATGTCTGTAACTTCTGGAGAACTATATGCGATTTACAGAACGTTACAGTATATTAAGTCAAGACAGGTTCAAAGGTCAATTATCTGTGTGGACTCGACATCTGCAATTTTAGCAGCTTCTTCTCCTAGTTCCACTTCCCCTATTGCTGTCAAGTTACAAGATATTTATCATGAAGTGGTAAACGCTGGGCTCACAGTCAAAATTCTTTGGATACCTAGTCATATGGGGATTCCAGGTAATGATAGAGCAGACAGGAAGGCAAAAGAGGCACTGGGTTTAGATGTGACGCAGAATATTGAGACCAACCACTCTGAATACCTTCCTCAGGTGAAATCAGTCATACATGATTTCTGCAATACCATGTGGAATCGTCACCATCCAAATACCAATCTGAAACAAATCAAAGACAAAATGGAATTCTGGGATACTGCGTGCAGACCTTCCAGGAGGGAGGAAGTCGTTTTAGCCAGACTACGCATTGGACACACTCGCTTAACGCATTCTTATCTCCTTGACCAAACTGATCGTCCATCATGCAATTCATGTAATTGCTACCTATCAGTAGGACATATTATTTTAGAGTGTAATAAGTACATTATCCCAAGACGGAAGCTGGTCCAAGCATGTACTGACTTAAATGCTCCTTTTTGCCTAAAAACGATTCTTGGAAACATTAGTTCAGACCTAGTGAATGCTGCAATTCAGTTCATAAAAGAAGCCAAGATGTTAAAAGATATATAGAAACCTCACTGGATACCAAACAACTTCCCCTATCTCCTCCCCATACTGACCCTCACCCTTTAGGGTGAAATCTCTTACAGGTAGACGGATGCTTGAACCCAAGAGGTTGTGCACCCTACGCCACCAAGAACAAGAACTTATAATTTATTGATTGCACGGCAATCATCATGACCAGGAGGTCAGGGCCAGGGGTTCCAAAGTCATATCATGGTGATATGGTAACATGGGTGTGACTTAAAGTTTGATGATATAATTAAGAATGCATCAAAGATGGTTGTAGCATCTTACCCTAAGATTGGCTTCAAAATCTATCAATTAGACATTGCAGTCTAACCAATCATTTTCAGAAAACATTGTCACAACTCACAGTGCATGTGTTAATCATCATATGAAAACAAATAATTTGTTATCCTAAGTTAAAGTAGTTCCCTATTCATTTGACACTTTGTACTATGTATGTTTTATATTATTTGGTAATTTATTTTCTGCCCTGTTTTCTTTTGTATATTTCCAAAAAACATGGTAGAATGTCAAATAATTGTTGTCTGATAATGACCCAAATGTCAGCAGGATCTAAAGCATAAAGCATTTAGCATCATCATGTTATTAGTGCAATTTTAAGATCCCACAATTAATGAACATATCTGATCTGCCCATTGAACAGAACAGAATCATTATGTACAGCAATCCTGGGTAAAGCTGCCTCCTGGATGTGAGGATTGAAGTGTGGGCCTTACAATTGCATATGTTAAATGTTATTGATGTATAATAGAGGTACATCTATTGTCACAACATCAATATTGACTCTCCTGCTATCAAGGCAAGGAGTCCTTGATTCCTTGAGTCCTTGAAAGCATGTTTGATTCATGAGCTGAGTCAAATCCCTTTTTTAAGTGTGATTTCATGATAGCTGACTCAAATCACTTCCAAAAGTGAGTGAGTCATGAGATGAGTCATCCCTTCAGCTTCTGATTTAGGTTTCCACTTCAGTCAGCACAATTTGTTTGTTGCAGGTCTGTTCAGGACTGTTTGTACAATGTACATTGTATATTGGTAATTGGTATAGACAGTATCCTAAACAAAGTTGACTGGGATTGAAAATATGCACATTGCACATCTTGCTGTTAAAAAGCTTGTTCCAAATTATTTATTCTTTTAAATACACTCATTAATTAATATGCATCATTCTTTCAAAGTGGGAAATGGAATGAACAGATCAACAGAGTGTTATGGAAGAACAATGCTTTGCTGCAACTACTGTGAGAGGATGCACACTTTCTCAGCATTAAAAAATTTATGGTTTAACCCTCGCCTATTTCTCACCTTCGCCCTACGGGGGGGAGGGGGTCTTAAAAAGACCACACACACCCTGCTATGTAAACCAAGCAACGTAGAACAACGCAGAAAAAACAGCGTGTTGCTGGCAGCGAGACGAGTCTACCGGTATTCAAATTTTCATCTCTCAGGTCATTTGGTGACCTTCCAGGTCACCTTAATGACCTCAAATTGACTATGTCGCAAAATAGCAGTTTTACTCTGCCATTCGTCATTGCCAAAGGTATGGATAAAACACGTTTTTTTAACCGTCAAAATACTCCCAGTTGTATAAGCTAACCGGCCGTATATCGTTGTTTAGGTTAAGGTCAATACATGACCTTCCAGGTCACGGAAATGTCAGAAATGCTGGTAATTGATATGCATTTTGCATAATGGCACATGCACAAGGTGCTTAGTATAACTTCCGAACAGAACCAGATAGAGAGACGCCGTAAGCAGGAATATGTTGCCTGACATAAGACAAATCTAACGGTACCCCGTTTTTAGCGGCTAGGTCAACTGGTTAGCTTTTGGGTCGGGTGAATGGCCCGAAGTGTTGGAAACAGGCGGAAAACAGTGATTTTGCACTGTCAGAAACACACAAATTTAGAATTTGATACATTTGAATAAAAATAGATGTTCCTAGATCAGTTTTGGCTCAGTTTTGACATTAAACTATTTATTGGGTCGTATCTGGTCAAAAAAGGTCAAAAAAGTTTTATTTTGTGATTTTTTTCATTATATTTTTTTAATTTTGGGGGTCAAAAGTATTTTTCAATAAAATCCGAGATAGCCATTTTGTAGGCGTTGTCAATGATAAGCTTGTCCTGCTTACAGTGTTGGAATTTGGGCCATTTTCTGGTCTCTTGGGGTTCAAAAGATTTTGCTCTCTTAAACCATTTACTCTCTTCTCATGTATTATTGCTCACATTTTCATATTTAATTTGTTGACTTCGTACGATCATTTGCTATGCCAGTAAATAAGTAGTCTCTATTGTTAAGCATAGTTTTTTTTAAGTCAGCTTGCTGGAATTTTGTTTATTTAATAGTGGACAGTGAGCCATCAACACTGAACAGTACAACTGCAATACACCTTGATCTTGTCCTTTGAAATCAGCTGTACTTGGAACATATTCAGATTTGACATTTTTCTGACAATAAAAATGGCCTGGGAACGTTAGATTTGCTTTCAACTTCCAGATCATTTTGCTCTCCAGGACCAGGTCCTAAAATGAAAATTCCAACACTGCCTGCTTACCTGCTTACGGTTTGCATTTCCATTGATAACTCAATTTACTACGTTTTTTTTTAATTTAGTCCGAACGTTTTGATTGGATGGCTTGAAGTCAGAGCCCGCACTAAGCAGAGCTTGTTGCGCAGCAGCCCCTGACCTCTACCGTTCGATCGGGAAATTCCGGGCAGTCGGCAGAATTCAGAGGCCAAAGTTTAGCGTGCCCACATAGCCGGACACGGTCCGCCCCACTCACAGACGTCAGTTGACCTTCAGTGCGGCCGCTGCCACCGGCCGCAGGCCATCCCAGTCTGGAGCAAATAGCGACTGTAGTGCCTGATAAGTGGGCTGTTTTTCCATTGTTCTGAATTCGGAAGTTTCGCTCCATGAAAACTTTAAATGCAAAGAATGATTTTGTTTGGTCTGCATATGCAAATGGCTTATGATCATACACAACAGCAGGATAAGAATACCTGTGTAGACAAAATAATGTACATTATTTATGTTAATATACATTATAAATCAATTTACCTATTACTATCCATAACATTCTGCTGGCAGTGGCATGTGCTCGCATCCTGCATCTTCTGGTGGCAGGCGAGGGCTAGTCTCGTTGCGTAAATTATGTAAAGATTAAGTCTCGCAGCACATTCAAGAGGGATGTTCTGACAGTTCTATTTCTGAGGTTATCAACCACAGTGCCACAGGCGCCGAAAGCTAATATGGATATTTTAAACTTGTTCCGCCGCTGGCGAAACAATTGGTCCGCGAACTTAGATCACGGAACCACTTTTCTGGCACTGATAGCGAGCGCCGAGGCGACTCGAACCGGGCTCTCACTACCAGTTGGCTCACAAGCCCAGCGCTATACCGACTGAGCTACAGAAGCGAACTTTTTTTTTACTAATTTACAAACATTGGATCACTTTTCACCAAAAATTGCATAACATGACATCATCAAAACGTTATTTTTGCACACACAAAATATTGACAATTTTTTATGAAATTTGGCTTGTTAGCGTAGAATTGGTGTAACCTTGGCTATCCGAAATTTCAGACAGCTGTCCCACATGCGTAAAAAGTTATTCAAGAAAAAATACTGGGGGTCGTTTTAGAACCTTCCCCCCGCGATAGGGCAAGGGTTGAGCTTTAACCCTCGCCCTGTAGTGGGCGAAATCCCCCCTATCCGTTTTCCGGGCATGGCAGAAAAGCGACGCCGTTTTTGCATACCTGCCAATAAGAAACTTTTCCATTTTTGTGAAATTGTTGACCTTGGTTCACCTCAGGTCAGGTCACCAAACCAGGCCACGTGATAACGTCACCTAAAAAGTTGTGGTCGTACCACAGCTACATATTTTTTTCCGATAGATTTGAAACTTGTAAATGGAGGGTGCTATTAGGTCATGAATACGGCAGAGAGCCAGAGGGTCAGTCAATCATGCATGAAGTGGAGACATAATGCTAGTAGAAACGTAGTTCTCTACTCCATGCAAATGTAGAGGCTTAAAAAAATACCTACAAGTTCTATATCTTTGATTTTTGCATATTTATCACTTAGTGTCAAGTTAAGTCTGTGACCTCTGTTATGAGCCAATGGGGAAATACTCAATGCCCTCTTTTGTAAGGATATGCATGGTATAGGTCCAATTACTTATGGATCTTGTTATTATAGCATATTCTTGAAGATCCAAGTTTTGTTATGTGACCTCAGTTTTGTGTGACCCCAAGTTTTCTTATGTGACCCCAATGGGGTCGTTTGAGGTCATCCATGGCACCATCACTTTTTGGACAGTAACTCGTAACATAATACAGATGGAGAAGTAAAACTTACTGCAATGTGTCTGTGTCGTCAAGACGCGTCTCCCATACTATGCAGCATGACCTACTCTGGTCAACACTTGACCTTGACCCTGGGTCAAATTTTCAACCTTATCTTGCAAGGTCACAATGGACATCATTTGATGCGCCTTAATGCGACAAACATAATGGTGTAAAGATGATTCTGTTATCAGCATTAGGTAAAGGTAAGTAGCAAAAACTGTTTTGGCCATAACAGCATTTTCGACTTAACCCGCGCCGTGCCGGTGCTCCGCGCCACCTTCATCGTGCCGGGGGTCCTTTTACGACCCCCCTCTAATTCCGCTCCCAATAAACGTAAACCAAAACCCAATACGGCGTTCGAAAGCTCGTCAAAATCCATTTTGAAACTATTTCAGGAAAACATCGCTCAGGTCAAAATTGAGGTCACTAGAGGTCATCAAAGGTCAAATTTTCCAGTTTTACGACATCGGTCCAGTAA
>JARBER010027225.1:0-12516 GCA_030265075.1 Balanus glandula | reverse complement strand
GCTGGTCAGCAACAGCAGGTAGTACTAAGCAAAGCCCCCCCCCCCTCCCCCATCCCTCCGAAGGGCAACCGACCAACGAAGCAGCCACTGACATCGCTTTCCAAATCCGTCCTACATACAGCCACGACGCCTTCAATGGACACCGGCGGGACCAATAAGGCTCCGATGACGGAGTGTGTTCTGATGACATCAGTGACAGAATGCCGTGTTTGTCTTTCATTACGACTGTTTCCCGTGTCCGTGTGCCAATGAGGTTCATAGCGGCATTAGTGTCACCAGCGACACACAAGTCTCTGTAACCCTCATTTTCCATTTCAACACAGGAGCTAATCCAACACGACAAAGTACTCAGCTACAAACCCATCGCATGTCATAGAACACATGATCTAATATTTAGGGCTGTTGCAACCGTAGTTTCAAACTTTACCATGAACACTTTGGCCACAACCAAGCGTGCTTGCTGCTAGGTACGAGGCGTACGCAAATGGACAACAATAGCCACGTGAATTAATACATAAAATATACACAAATTTGATTGCTGTAGCAGGCATTATAAGCCGAAACACGCCCTGCATTGCCAAGTCGTTCAGGTACGATATAAGTTGTGTGTGTGTGTGTGTGTGTGTGTGTGTGTGTGTGTGTGTGTGTGTGTGTGTGTGTGTGTGTGTGTGTATCCGCGCGCGCAAGCGCGCGTACGCGTGTGCGTGTATGTATGCGCACGCCTGTGCATACCGAACGCGTGCGTGTACGTACGCCCATCATCTTTCGAACGCAGTGAGCAATAACAAGTAAATCGACTCGAAAAGTGTCTACAATGCATGAAGCATACCCAGCACACCTTAAGACTCCCAGCTACTGCACCCGGCCCCACCCTCCCGTCTTCCGCTCTGCTCCCGCTCACCTGTCCGAGCTCCTCGGTGATGTTCAGCGCGCGACACTCGGTCCGCTTGTTGGTGACGGTGTCGTAAAGCTCGATGTCGTTGTGAATGTGGTACACCTGCATCAGCTTGATGATCTCCAGCGTGACGTACAGAGACACGGGAATCATCACCTGCGAACGTGGAAAACGGTAATCATCATCTGGGAACGCGGGAAACGGGAATCATCATCTGGGAACGCGGGGAAACGGGAATTATCACCTACGAATGCGGAGACACTGGAATCATCATCATCTGTAAAATACAAAGACACAGGAATCATCACATGTGTAAATAGCGGTCCGGAAATCGTCACCTGCGAACATGAGGACATGGGAATCCTCACTTCTACACAGCGGAAACGTTACCCGTCGTCTACGGTGGACACGCTACCAACCTGCAAACACAGGGGAAACATTACTTATGAACATTAGTGATCACCATCAAACACGACACGATATCAAGTACACGGAATGTAACAGGAACAAACGGCGCATGCCAACACTCGATTTGGGGTGGGGGGATGGGGGGGGCGAAGCCAGGTCACCACCCACCAAGAATTTAAAGAAACACTGAAAACCGGCTGATACAACTAGCAATACGAGTCCGATTCTATACACTTGAATTAACCGAAAAACAACAAATAGACCGACAAAACCGTTGGAAGCATTTCCGTCATCGGCAGAAACAGCACAGAGGTCATGAGCACTATCTGTAGCACAGCCTAGTCATCGCTGTAAGATTAAACATAATAATTTACCCATCAGCAAGACTTAATGTCATCTAATGGATATTGTAGTGGATAGATAATGCATTGGATGACACATTGGGCTGTCAGCCTGATCGGACATTCAACTTAACTGTCCCCATGTGGGCATACAAACAGGACCATTACTGTCCAATGCCAGGCCAATCATCCGCACAATGTCACGTACTAATGCCACCACACTGGGTATTGCTCCCGACGGACACCCGCACCCGTCCCCCCAAACACGCACCAATGTCCACCTACCCACGCACCCGTCCACCCAAACACGCACCAATGTCCACCTACCCACGCACCCGTCCACCCAAACACGCACCCGTCCCCCAAACACGCACCCGTCCACCCAAACACGAGCATGTCCACCTACCCACGCACCCGTCCACCCAAACACGCACCCGTCCACCCAAACACGAGCATGTCCACCTACCCACGCAGCCGACCACACAAACACGCACCCGTCACCTACCCACGCACCCGTCCCCCAAACACGCACCCGTCCACCCAAACACGAACATGTCCACCTACCCACGCAGCCGACCACACAAACACGCACCCGTCCACCCAAACACGAACATGCCCACCTAAACACGAACATGTCCACCTACCCACGCAGCCGACCACACAAACACGCACCCGTCCATCAAAGCACGCACTCACGCACGCACGCAACACACATCCACACACGCACCCACAACCACCCACAACCACCCACAACCACCCACTTACCACCCACAAACACCAACGTGCGTACTCACCCACCCACCCATACACCCAGTCAGTGCTCGGATTACATCCCGTCAGCTATAGCTGAGACACGTGTATTGCGTAGTTGTCGGTGCCTTCGATCGGTTTACTATGCATAATTGCATAGCGTAACAAATATGAGGCGCTGCAACTGCGGCACTTCCGAGGCCAGCCGTACTACGGACACTCAAATACAAATAGAATAAACGCCAGCTGTAACTGCATGTTCACCGCCCACGTCAGGTTACCATGAACACCGGGCCAACACCGGGCCGGTGACGTCAGAGTCTGGCGGGCCGCATAGGCCACAGGTCAGCCGGCGTACAGCGAGTAAGCACAGGTGACGCAATGCCTTACACGCAACGGTTCAGCCGAATACTGAACGAACTTTATATATCTGCACTGTGGGCGCCATGGAACCAAGAATAGGTGCGGCGACCCTGAGTCCAAATCGGTATCATGTATTTGGACTATTAGATAGCCGACACATTTGTGAGCACCAAATAGCCCAAAATGATAAAGAACGTTTGTTGGTGAGGCAGACAGTGTGTGAATGTATGTTTGGAACTAGCCCACAGTCCAGACAGGAGATGATCTAGCCTAGCCATCAACACGACTGACTGATGCGTGGTTACCGTATAACTGGAGCTGCTTCCCCGAAAACATTAGCAGTAAATACACAGCCGGTGCTTAACATTACATACATCAGGTTATGCTAGGCTTCATGAAGATAACTGTTGGACTTAGCACACTACTCGTATAATCCCGACATAAATGCATCAACTAACAGGACCGCAACGAAACTGTCGCTTCCCTGGAAGGTACCTGTTGCCAAATAATCCATACATCCTCCCCGGTAGGCCATTAGCGCTGATTACACAGTCCTGTCTTCCACTTTACAATCAGACTGCGGTCGTCGAACGAACGCAACTCACGTCGGACTGCGAAATAACGAACATAGGCCACACAAGGACACCAGCAATACTTCTCTAGAGAAACTCGGTCACCCAGTTACCGCAAACTCCATAATATTTCGCATTCTAGTCCCGACTCCCGAACCCCGATCGTTGTCGCCCTTTCCATACCAAACGCAAGCACTCGGCGACCCAAGGCGCTCAGGGATCTAATACAAGAAGCTAATTAAGATGCCCAATGCCCATGTCTATTAAGACTTGGACCGACGCAATGAAGCGAGTATCCCCAGGGGCAGCAACCGTGACTAGAACGGTCAGCCGGACGGCCATACGGCCACCGAACTACCGGTAGGTCACTAGGTATCCAGGCCAGGGTCGCTGATACGTGACTCAGGGATTTCCAGCGCAGGTCGAAACACAGACGCAAACTCCGTAGCCTGTAAAACTCCTGCTACGCAAACAGCGCAAAGCAGGTTGTGTGACGTGCGATTCACCGGATTAAGATGAGCAAATCGCTGGTTCGCACTAGTCCAAACAGCACTAGATTCCGACATTGCGTAACAAGTTTTGCATAGTTCCGCCAATGGTTTCCGCCTTCCGTCGTCGAGCGGTTTCCCGCCTCCCATTTGGCGGTCGCCTGGCTCCGGTCCCGGCGTTAGATCTGTCCATACGCGGCCAGCAGGGCGCTCAGCGCGTGACAGCGCAACGCTGTGACGCGTCACGTCACGCCGTCACTGCGCGACAGAGCGTCACGTCACGTCACTGCGCGACAGAGCGTCACACGAGCTGGCGCCGTCCAGGTCACGAACCGCTCACTGTGTCCAAGTCGTGAGCTACCGTGACGCCGCGGGCTACTGGGGAATCGGAGACCGCTCGCATAATACCTTACCTCAATAATACTACGCATAATACATCACTAATACTACTCATCTACCGGCGCCCGCCAGCGAGCAGCTGCGAACATCGCATAACCTATGCGCAGTGCGGATCCGAGTGTCAGCCTAAGCATATGCAGTTGATTCTTCAAACAGCTGAACCCTCCACCGAGAAGTCTCCTTCCACGAGTTCGCGAGGGGAGTCCCGGCTTTCCTTACCAGCCAGGACCGTCGGATTACCGACTAGTGCCGGGGTTGTCATATCACGCTTTCTCTGGATTTTGACACGACGCGTCCCCTCCATCCGCGCGCCCCCCTATGTGTATCGCGGGGTGGGAACCCCCGCTACCCCTGCCGAATTATGCAGGTATCGGCGTAGCTAGGGAACTACCCGAGTTATCGGAGCACGCAACCTGTTAGATTATCGCCCTTCTCTAACAAGGATGACGTAACCTTCTGCGAAACGTGACAAGGGAGTCCGGTACGAATCGTAATCGTTCTCTGACATTGCTGACGTGAGCTTTTGCAAAGCGAGACAAACAACTGATGCAAATCAGAATCTCCAGCGCCTAGCTACAGGCAGAGGAGACACTTACCAGAACTACCCCCTTCATCACGTCACCATCTTCGCCACATCACCAGCACCCTCACGCACCTGCAGGATGATGACGAACGTCCAGAACGTGATGAAGCCCTCCAGCGGTGGGTTGAGCGAGTTGTACGAGTAGGGGAAGAAGGGCACTGTGTCGGAGAAGCCACCCAGCCAGAGTCCCGAGCCGGTGGCTCCCGTGAAGCAGAGCAGCAGCAGGATGATGACGCAGTAGATCACCTCCATGTTCATCTGCCGCTCCAGCTTCGACCGTTTGTAGCGCGGACCGCCGTTGTTGAGCAGCGCCTTGGTCTCGTGACCTGCCGGGGGAGTGGGAGGGAAGGAGGAGGGGGAGGTCAGCTGGGTCTTATAGCGCCTTGGTCTCGTGGGGAAGGGGGGAGGGGCATACAGTCAGGTGAGCAGGCGGTAAATCCAGCAGCCAAACATCCGTTGACTCGAGAAAAAAGTAAAATGACGCGTCAGACTACGAAACGGATCAAAGGATAACGTGTTCCGCTTAAACGTGGAATTCACGGTAGCTGTACAATGTTCAGTAACACATTACGTCATGTTCCCGGATGAAACTTGTTTTGGCTCGTGATATCGTTCATTCTTCTACTATACAATCATGCCGCATGCGATGATTTTTAACAGAGTAAAAAAAACACAACACTACTTGCCTCTTGACATTGAGACGGCTAAATCATACAGAGGCGGCATATGGCTGTGTGCGACCACAAAGGAGGTTAAAATTACCCCTAACTACGGACCAAACACCCATTTGTCATCCGTATTCGCACGTCCGTGAGCGCTGCGCTGGGAAATTGCGTCCCATCAGTCACACACAGACATACAGACAAGAGCGGTCTACAGGCTGGAACCAGTCGGGACGACGGACACTTTTTGTCGTGAGTCGCGGAACGCATATACCCGCCTTCTCAGTGTCATCAGCATTGTCATTGCGTACCAGTGATGGGGCATTGCCTAACTAGGTCAGTCCCAGCAAAAAGAAAAGAAAAAGAGCTGAGTTAAATGGACCAGAAAGTCTTTAGGCTAGGTACATATTCAAACTGAACTAGGCGCTAGGGTTAGCATTGCTATGGGTTTTCTTAGAGATCATCTCTTTTCTTTTCATCTTTCCTGATCATCTCTTTTCAGATCATCTCAAGCATCTCTTTCCTTTTGGCTTGGCCTTCCCGATCAAACAACCTACCGCAACACAAACGTCAACATTGCTGATCGTTTTCCGTACCACCAATGGTAGCTTTAAAAAGCTTCACAGTCTAAACACACAGCACACACAAGTCACATCCCACTTCCCAATGGTTACGGTACCCTTAAACCCAAATCACCACCATCACCGTACATTGACTTTGACTCAAAACTTAAGTAATACATTGACTTGGGCGAAACATACAATCCTCCAGGTACCCATCACCCTACATAGGGTTGTCATTCTCACGGAACAATCGACCGGCCCGGCCCCGCCCCGCTCACACACAAGGTCACTAATCGCAAACAGCGCCGCTCGAACGGCCCCCAAAGCCCTCATCACATCGATCGCCTGCGGTGTGTTTACCTGTCCACCGAGACCCAAGTACAGCGGACGCACTGAGGTGGACTTCGGCGTCCGCATTGGCGTCCAGTGTTGGAGCTGACGTCTGTATTGGCGTATGTGTTGGATATACTGACGTCTGCATTGACGTCGCGTAAAGACTGCCGCACACTGGGCGGATTCGGCGCGCCGATTTCCGCTATATCGCCGCGGTTTTCCGCGCATCGAAGTGATTTTCCATTGAAAACTTTTGTTAACCCGCGGAATGTCGCAGCGTTATCGCGGGAATCGGCGCGCCAAATCGCCTAGTGTGCGGCCGCCTTAAGAGTCTAGACTGGTAGAGGAATCTTTGCTTGTCTGTTGATTGACGTCTTTGACCTGGGTGCGATGACTACTGGGATCGTTTTCCAGCCATAACGTAGTAACCTAGTACTAGGTTACTGACTAGTAAGAATATGTTTCACTATGTTATGTTATTAAGCTACGTTATGTTATGTTATGCTACTTACCAGTTAGGTTTCGTCTCATCACCGTAACTTAGGTGATAGCGAAAACGGCGAGGCAAAGTTAGGGTGGATGAGTGGGAGTAAAACGCACGGCCGGAGACCCGTCACTCGGCACTCCATAACGCCCCCCCCCCCCCTCCCCCTGTTCGTGACATTGAGGTGGCAGTTAACCGATCCTCGCCGCCGCGTTCCATCACAAACTAACGGTGCAGTCGGCCGGCGGCGCGAGGCAGTTGATTTCCAGTGACGATGTATCGACGGACGGCTATCAGCGCATCCGACTGCCCCAACACGGCAAACACGTCCCAAACACCAGTGCAATCCGCAGACTACGAACGCTATCGAACGCTGTATACACGGAAGCGATATTGGTTTGCAGGCATGCCGGGATATTGGAGACTGGAATGGTTCACAGAAATCGTAATCCACGTCACGTACAGAATCACTCATCGCATGCGCGACCACAGGATGCTGCCATCACATATACAAGTACTCAGGATGCCCTCAGGAGGATATCCATCAGAATCATGGCTCCCAGAAGAAGTCGGCGAAAGTCTTCAAAAGTATCCCATATTCAAACAACTCCACTAAGCACATCCATGCCTCCTTTACAACCCAAACTCTAGCCAGTACGACCAATAAGGCAGGCCGGAACCAGACCGGACCGCGTTCGACTGTGACCGCCACTTCCCTGCCCCCCCCCCTCAGCCTGCGGGCCCCCTAATCACGCCGGATGACGGGTGCCGGGTCGCGGTTAGGAAGCGCCCCGGGCGACGCCCGCGGCAGTGCCGCAGCCTTCCTTCGAGGACGCCACCAGGCCCGCCAGGCGCGACGCCTAACCACAGCTGCGGTAATCACGGCCAAGACCCGTGACGGCTGGAGTGACACCGTCTCCGCGGCTCGATAGCCATGGGCGGGCGGAGTCGTACCACCGATTAAGTATATCGGAAAGCACAGGTTTAGGAGTATCAAAACAGATAATAAGACGATAAAACGTAAGCGATTATGACATAATGGCATAGCATAACAAGGATAACGTCGTATACTACCAGCGTAATATGAGCAGAATACCTGTAAAGCGTACGTCAGAGGTGAAGCAATGCAGATAATAGCCCTCCTCCTGCGTCGCGTCTTCCGACCGCCGCATGCAACGAACGTAACAAACATACACTTAGCCCTCCACTTCGGTGGCAGGTTAACTCAGCCCCATCCGTAACCTCCACCGCAATCAACAACATCCCCGTTCTCGACGCAGCCTCGCCGCCACGCACCTGCATAGACCACGAGTCCCTCGACGTAGTCGGTGTTCTTCAGCACCCCCTCCCGCAGCATGAGGTTGTCGCTGGTGATGGGTACCCGCTGCTGACTCTGCTGGTAGATCACGCTGCCGTGGAACCGGTACAGCTTCGTCGTCGGCGTGTTGCATTCGACCGTGCCGAAGAACTTGCTGGCGTGGAACGTTTCGTGCTGTGGGTGGGAAACAGGGGGTCAGCACGATAGGATGGGGGGGGAGAGGACCAGCTGCACGGGGGCCAGGGGGGGGGGCATGGGACGCCGCCCAACCGCCGTAATGCGAATGGACCATGAACGCAGCATCTATCCGCTGCAATGGAGCGGCATGTTTGGAGCCGATCTCGACCGCATGGACAGAAACAGCTCCGGCTAGTGAATCTACTGTGGCGAGCGGGTTGAGCCGGGACCGTAAACAAACCCTCAGCAGACCCCTGACGCAAGACGGGCCGACGCCAGGTCGCCGTGTTGTGATAGACGCCTATCAGACGACTGATAGCGCGGCCGCAGACAGCACGGCCCAGTATTTACCGGCCGCCATGAGAGCTGGCCGCGGCTATCAGAGATGCGGTCAGAGTCCGGGCGACCGTGATCGCCGCGAGGGGGCGGGGCAGGGGTGCGGTCAGAAGGTCAGGCAGGTGATATCAGCTCTCAGCTGGCACACGCCCACGATAGTGCCAGTGCCGGGCAGAGAGAAGTTTGAAAATCGTGCTTTAATTTGGTTGTCTGCAACGTGAGCATTTCGTAGAAGCAATATGATTGTTGGCGTCCATCTTCCTGATGCATACACTTCGTTTGCAGTATATGAAAAAAAACTACAAATCTCGACATCACTGAGTTTGTTATGCTGGCACTGGCCCACTTGAACTGAAACGTCATGTTATTACTCAATGTATAGCGGGCCAAATTTCTATGCGCTCTTGTTGCACAATGCACATACACATGGTATTGTGTTACATAATAGTAGTGACACCTTTCAATAATGAACAAATTGTCAGAAAAGAGCCATTAAATTAGCGCTCCCAAATAGAGGGGAAATAAGGCCCATTTACCATACAAAAAATATGTGAAAATATATGTTAATAAACATTGTAAAAATAAATTAAATAAGTGGAATACAAGAAGCAATTCCACTTTTGAAATCAGACTCGCTCGACCAATTCAATACCTTACATGCGGCACAAGATAAATAATGCATACAAAAACAAAAGATCAACATTTCCTTAAAAGTTATGTGGTGCCATTCCACGGCATGAACATTCGGGGAGGGTTAATAAGGAAATGTTCATTGACTAATGCAGGGCATGCAAAGCTAAATGGATGTTTTCAGTGAATTATTAAGCATTCAATTCCGCGCTCTTTACCATAGCAAATTAGATTCGCTTGCTTCCCTCCGTGCCGATGTCGTACGGCAATATAGTATACGCTTAGCGTAAACCCGTTAAGCAGAACGCCAATAAGTGTTTAAGCGACACGTGTCACGCTTCTGATTCGGCGAACATGTATGGCGATTGGCGAAATAACCGGGCTTATGTCACTGTTACATCAAAAGCGTTAGCGTAATGACGGCATGATAATACATCATCGGAATGACACCCCAATGGAACGTGTTTCGAAAGAAATAATGCATAACGCATGAGCTCTGCAAATTAATTGATAATGAGCGCTGTAAAACACGTTATCATTAATAACGAGTGAAGGCACCGAGTTCCTGATACACCTTCAGCCGCCGGGGGAGCGACCTTGCGTATTGGCGCAGCGCGTATCGACTGCACGCTGCCATTGTAGGCGTTCAATGGCAGCCATTGTACGGGCATCGACGGTAACCACACATGCACGCGTCACGTGTGAAAAGTAACACCACCCTGTCACGTGGGACGTGACAGCCTGGTCACATCGGCCACATTGGCAGGGAGCCCCAGGAGGCCGGTCCAAAAGACGCCAAAGGTGGAGAGTCGGAGACTTACGGAAATTCGCTGAAACAAATTCGAAAAATATAATTAATACGGTGAATCAATGCGCCGAATTGAATAGCTTGCACGCAGGTTTTACGAGGCAATTTATCTGTTTTCGCGTCTACTAGCTGATATGAACGATATTGCAGCCTAGCGTTACGAGTAGTGTAAAATGTGTGGGTTCAGAAAATCATGCGTCATAAAATGAAATGAGGAAGTTGCTCCCTTGTTATATATCATTATATTAAGTTAATCACTGACACATTCACGATCAAAAATAAATAGTGAAACAATGGAGCTTACGCTGCATGCCTACTGCCCATCATACTTTGCTGTCTAACTAGCGCGGATAGATGTTCAATTTGGCAAAGTGCATATATACTTACAGTATTACGTAATCGAATCAATTTCAGGCGATCTAGAGGAAGTTTATAGACACATAGATGCTAGGCGGGTGACTACAAAAGAAGAGTCACGATATTGTTACCGAAAGTCGAAATATAACCACTATTTGACTCATGAATCCACGTAAAATAGCATTACCCCACTAAACAACAGCATTGACCTCCAAGAAACCGACTTCTCTCAACAACCGCAGCCTAGAAAACACATCGACCGCACAGTACCCCGTGAAACCCCACGCCTGATTCACCATAACAAAACGCGCTCATCACGCGGGGAAATCCAAAACAACTTGCCGGCCGCGTCACCCTCTAACCAAAACACGGCGGCCGGCAGTTCCCCTCCGCGCCGCTAGATGTCTCTGACCTTTCCCTCGAGCCCGCGGACGACGCGGCGCTGCTTGAGGTTGGTCTCGCCGTCGAGGTTGCAGGTGTCGATGTAGCAGACGTCCTGGCTGTCGGAGCAGTGCAGCAGCAGCAGGTCAGCCGGGATCAGCTCGTCGCACGAGAGGTGCACCAGATCGCCGACCCGCACGTCCCGCCACAGCCGCTGCACGTAGTGGCCGATGTCCCTGAAGGAGGAACAGACAGACGGACACGGTCAGACGCTGTCAGAGGGGACGAGTTTAAACAGGCAGGCTGGCGAGAGATGACGCTCATCAGCGTCACACGAGATGACAGCTATGACCTTTCCGGGCACTCGCCTCTCACACGGTACATCGGCAACATGTGACCTCACGCAGGCCATAAACGTGACATGTGTCAGTCCTCTGGTATGCATAGCGATGCATGCATCGCTGATGAACTAATACATATGTAAACACGCGTGGGCACGGTTTCGCGTCTCACATCCGGGTGGCTGGGTTGCCGTTGGACCGCTGCTGGTCAGCCAGCTCAGTTGCGTCAGAGTCAGTTGCCGGCCAGAGTTGGCGCAGCTGCTCCCATAACTCCCTCCGACACAAGACATGGTGCCTGGCCACTATACGGTCAGCGTCGTTATTTCAGTTCAGCTGTGGAATTCCACCCGCTGCTACCTGTCGCGGGTTATTCCAACCAACACAATCCCTGGCAGGGAGGTGGCCAGTCGGATGGTTCGGATCGGACCCAGTGGGTCAGGAATGCCAAAAGTATCAGCTGCACATCTAGCAGCTACATCATCCCGCCTGATACGGACCCATTGTTATCAGAGCAGGGAACACATACCTCACCCCGGCAGATACTGGCCCATTGTTATCTGAGCGGGGATCAGCCGCAGTCGTCATCGGCTTGATATTATCCTCATCCTCGCAGCCCTGCTGGGCACGTATCGACACCAACGATTGCAGGCTCAACAAACATCATCTCCGCTGCGAGCCGTCTGATCGTCGGGTGTACTCGAGTCAGCTGCCCAACATCCATCTAACATCTGAGATAGAAGCGTATCTCTCACAGGCTAATTACATAAGACAGAGGATAAACAACATACCTAGCGACGGCAGGATACAAAGTACAGGCGTCCATGCTGTGACTAGAAGTTGCGAGGTTCATCATTGCATTGCACCATTGTACCGTGCAGGTATCTACCAATGCAGTGGCGGCGGAGGGTAATTTAGGATAGGGGCAAAGGCACTCCTTACCGAGGGTGTAACTAGTACAAAAATAGGATGTTTTGCCGAATCATGGGGGAGGGCAACTACCCCTGATACCCTTCCTTCCGCCGCCTCTGACTCAATGTATTGTATATAATGTAGAGACGCCAATACAGACGCCCATTATGCGGCTAGAAGTTTGACGTTTGTTTAAGAAGAAGTTTGAGGATTCATCACTTCACCGAGATGTGCGCCCATTGCGCGGAAGTTCATATGTAACTGCTAACATTGAGCCAAGTTTCCTCGCGCCAAGTTCAGCAGAACCCAGCAGCGTCTATTTACTGTGTCTGTGTGCACGTTTGCTGCATGTGCACGAAACGTGACTGTTAGGAACCTGAGCGCAACATGTGACAGGAGATATGTGACAAGTGACATG
>JARBER010027114.1:0-12516 GCA_030265075.1 Balanus glandula | reverse complement strand
TTTACCCCTTCTCCTTCATCCCATAGCTCCGCAATGGTCAAACATGACCGAAGGGGCTCTATCCAAACCAAACCAAATTCTGCAAACAAGTTGAGGGAGCTGATGCGAGGCCTGTGCAGGAAAAAATCACGCTTAGCAGAAAATTAGCACCATGCTTGAAAAATCGAATATACAACCCGCCTACAACCTAAAGGCTACAGCCGTTGTAAAAATAACTTTATAAGAAAAGGCTACATATGGTAAGGGCGTGTACAGAGGTAATGCTAATATCGTGGTAGTTTTGCCGCCGCAAAGGCACACAAATGGTTCTTGGGCTAATATTAAAAAAAGAGAATAAGAAGTGTCACGATAGCATGCAATGAAGCTCTTGTCAATACGCTTCTATTGAGTATGCTTTTACTTATCAACTCTTCGAAATACACTGATTAGAGCCGGATCTAACCCGGACCTTAGCGTGTACCTACCTACCATAGCAAATTAGAGGCCCTTTTGGTTTGGTTTCGTTGTGGATAAAGCCCATTCGGCCGTATACGACCATTGCGGAGCTATGGGATGAAGAAGATCGGATAAAGTGGGTCCAAATGGAACGCCAACCAGATGACCAGCCATGGACAAGCCATGCAGCCGGCCACTACAACCGGGGGACTGGCTCAAGAGCTAGTCACATGCCCGGCGGCTAGCGACCAACGGACCCGTATTAACGTGGGCGTGACACAGGATAGCGGATAGACAATCGGGAGGATTACAAGGGACTTGTTGGGCGTCTGCACCTATATTGTACGGTGTACATACGTTTTTCGATTACACTGCCCTGTGCCATCCACTTCATCCTATATATTGACTGATTTCTTATAATTTACTGGCACCGTATTTTCAATATACATTAGCACTGCATGCCGTATATTTATGAACTTAACCAAAATGATTTTATTTCATAGTATTGTGTGAACTTATTATTTATTGTTGTATATTGTTTTAATAAAAAGTACAAAACAGGACAACTTTGTGCTATGCTTTCACAAAGTATAATAAACGTTACCATTTTCCGCTAGGCTTGGACTAACCAAGTTTTCCAATGTCTTCGAACAAAATAGTAAAGTTGACATTAATGGCGCACAACTGACATAAGCACCGTTCATCTCTTGCTTATGTTAGCGGGCCCCTTTCTGTTTTGATTTGAGCACGGGACTTTTGAGCCTAGGAATTTTTCTCGTATATTTTTCGTCATGGATGGCGTAAAACAAGATATGCCACCTCCTGGTGGCTATGCATCTGTAAACTGGACTCGGATTCCCGCCAAGAAGTTCTTCACAGGTTTGTAAAATGCTTACTTTGTTTGGCATATCGGTATAATTTTACTCAAAACCTAACACGGTTTCATGCATGAATTTTGCCATTTCTAGACTGTTTGGATGTGCTGATTCAAAGTATGATACCTATTTGTTATGTACATGATCTGTTCACACAATATTACTTGGTGAGGTCCAAAGTATGTGTAGTCAAGATTACTTAACTAATAAGGTTTACTTATTAGGGAGAAACGGGAGCCAGCGTGACAGCATGCAGTGGTTGGCAGCAATAAATTTTAGAATGGCAGCATATGCTTTACAAAGTGATAACCGTCCCTTTCCCTTTGTTTTACTGTCATGACAAACCTCTCAAAATAGATATTTATATGCATATTGACAGCAAGTTAGATGCATTTCACCAAACAATAAGAATAACCAAATCGGAATAATAACTGAGTATTGCTTTATGTGTTAAATTTGTTATCCTTTGATAAAGTTTGTACTTTTAGGTTTTAACACATGATCAATGGGGTAAAGGAAATCTGCTGCCAGGGTGACATCTTGATGAAGGGATCCTGGGATTGGTGGATGGGGGCTGTGTACAGTAAAATGGTATACATTTCCAAGCCGCCCATAGGGTTAAATACTAAATTGTTTTTCAGGCTCATAACTATGTTTACCTGCAACAGATACTACAATAAAACATAGCTAGAAATGAAGCCCAAACATCTTCTTTTGATTTCTGGGTTCAAAAGCACACACAGTTAGATTTGTTTTCAAGTTATTATGTATTAACCAAAGTATTGTGTCTGTGTGTATTTTCACATTTCAGAGAAGTTGAGGTAGCCTCAACTTGGCTGGTTAAAGAAAATGCATGCATGATGCTGCCATATTCTCTAGATCTAGTGATATTTGGCAAAACTTTGGCATACCCAGTATTCTTCAGGTATTACTGACCATAATTAAACATGACCTAGCCAGTAGCCTTAACAGCAATTATTATTTGTTACTGGAACTTATTTTTTTGGGTTGAAATTGCTTTCTGGGCACCAACAGCATTATTCAGGGCAGACAAACATTTGAAATAGGGCAACTTGCTGCCCCATTTGGAGCAGGATTCAGGCTGCTCCAATTATCTTGTTTGATGCCATTGCCACATGTTGCAGACTGGGCCATGCTCACTGCACCCCTGCAACTGTCTGTTGATTTATTCTGTCCTAGGCACATTCTGTAAGAAGGTGGGGTAAAGACATAGAGACATAAAAGAAAAATGCAACAAAGAGCCTCTAGGGCTCATCCGAGGTTACACATCCCATCCGCCACAGAGATGCTCAATTGAAGTTAAACTACCTGCTTACTAGTATCCTAATCCCACGAGTATGTATGAACTAATCCTTTCTCACTAAAATATTGATCTAGTCAAGTTTTGAAGGAAGCAAGCGAAGCTGCACTAGCCACATCACCTGGCAGTTTATTCCAATGACCTGTAACTCTTCTACTGAACAATTACTGATGCAGTTTAGTCCTACATTGCTTCATAATGAGTTAATGCTGATGGCCTCTGCCTCAAGCTGCTCTATTGAACTCAAACATGCCCTCTAAATATCCTGAATACTGACCATTTACAAACTTGAACACTTCAATCAGATCTCCTAACTCTTCTACATTGAAGTGAATGAAAACATGTTCAATTTCCTTAACCTATCTTCATAAGGCAAACTTCCAAGGAAACTAATCATTTTTGTTGCCCTTTTTTAACCCTTTCTAACAGTCAACAATCTGTCTCATATGTTGGAGCCCAGGCCTGTACACATTGCTCCAAATGGGGTAAATGTATGCACAGTAGTTAAGTCATTACCTCTTCACTCTTATACAAAGCATTTTTGTTAATAGCACCCAACATTATAAGTGCCTTTTTCTAGTTTTTAAGACCTGGTCTGACACTGATAGTTTACCATTTATCATGACACCTAAATCTCTTTCCTTTTCGGTCTGCTGCAGTTTCTGTCCACCCATTTCATATTCATGTCTACTGTGAACTCTTTCAGCATGCATAATCTTACATTTACTCAAATTGAATTTCATCTGCCAATAAACAAGCATAGTTCTGTCAAAACAATGGACAATAAACAATAAACAAACCAAATTGCAAAGCCATATCTCTGAGTGTTGTTTACGGTCTCTGCGGTGCGGCGGTGCACCGCAGACTTTAAGCCCCGCCCATTTAAGTATACTTCATACAGGCTCTCCAGCGGTGAACACCGCTGCGGCACTTTGACTAACGTCTAACACCATCACTCCCTTCCAGTAAAACGGCGTAGAAATTGCTTGCCTAATGCCGGTGGCAAGCGCTATTTTTCCAACGCCCAAATTTACAGGACTTTTGTTCCTGCGGTGTCGGCGGTGTAAATTTCTACCACGGATCATATAACTATAATCCGTGTTTCTACACCGTCGACACCGCAGCATACCGCAGCCATGTGACGTCATACCTTCACCCTATCCCCACTTTTCGTGACGTCACTACCCGGCTGCACCGCCCCACCGCCGACACTGCAGCACACCGCAGGTCCCGTGAACAGCGCTCTGATTTTGACTGAGTTATAACTCCCTGAGTGTAAGTGACTGATGACGTCTTTGTTGAAAATCACGTTTTTTTCTTTTTTGACAAGATACGAATAAATACATGTCAGTAATGTACTTCTAAGGCAAAAACGTTCTATAAAACATGTAACTTACATTTAATTTAACTGATTTTAACAAATGTGACCACAAATGGCCCAATTTTGACCTAAATTTCGCCTAAGCGTCATTATATGTGGTCGGTCAGAATGTAATAATGACTACTTGTATCAAACTCTACATGTTTTAAGTGCTCATAAATCATGTGTCGCATGAGTTTCATTGATATTTGGAAAATTGTGACTCTTTGTACCTTGGCATGTTTGCCTTTGGTTTCTGGTTAAGAGTTAGAGCTTCACTAGAGTTCAGTAAAAATTATTTCATGTTGTTATTTCAGGGTATCAGATGATCGCTGGCTACCTTGGCATGTTTGCCTTTGGTTTCTGGCTCACCAATCGGATGCACAAGGTGTTCAAGAACCGCAAGATTGAGCAGCGGAGCAGCCACAACGCCATCTTCCCTCTTCTCCTGGCAGAAAGGGATAGAGAGTGAGTACAGCTGTTGCTTTCTAATTAATATTGGCTATTTGCTTTTCCACTTACTGTAATATTACCACTATGGTGTGATGTTACATAGTTGAATGTAAATAAATGGAACGGCATCACATTCCAGAAACATTTCTTCCCCGCTGGGCTATGCAATATTTGAGGTGACTTCATGCTGTGGGTGACTTGATGTTTGCATGTAATATATGTTTGTTATTCAAATGTCAAATTCGTAGACTAATGTCATATACCCGTATACTATATGTCATAGTCTACGAGTGTGTCGTAGACTAATATGTGTCTACGAGTGTGTCGTAGACTAATATGTGTCTACGAGTGTGTCGTAGACTAAAATGTGTACGGGTGTTTCGTAGACTGACATTTGTCTACAAGTGTGTCGTTTTTGTCATACATTTAGCATTGCCCTCAGTGACCGTGACTGGAGCCTGTCGCCGTGTGACCGAGTCTGCGCTCTCCAGGTACCTGAAGCAGCTGCGCCGGAACCGCGACGAGGAGGCGCACCTGATGAAGGACGTGCCCGGCTGGAAGGTGGGCCAGCTGTTCGACATGCCCGTCTACGACAAGCCGGTGCGCGGCCTCACCGACCCCGAGATCTGCGAGTTCTACGCGCACGCCGACCCCAAGTTCCTCTGGGAGCGGCTCGATTACGCCATGTACAAGTAGAGGGCGCCACTGGGAGGTGTCGGGCGGCTCGGTTCGGCGGACGGGGCGGACGGGCCCGCTGTCTGTTAGACGGCGAGGATCTGGCGCTGCTGCCTCCGCCGGGCTGACCGACAGACACGCAGGCGACCGTCACTTAGTCGCGGTCTCAGGCGGAACATCTAGGCGGATTTTGGGCGGAAGTTAACCCATGCTGTGCAGTGCATGGCTAGTGAATTGGACGTGGATGATTGTGCTGTGTAGCGATTGGATTGTGACTACTGGTGTTTTACTGAGGGTAATAAATGATGTGCGGACTGACTTGCTAGCTGTGTTTGGCGTCGCAAAGCTTTCTGTAAAACACTCTTATTACGTTACGTAATTGAACAGTTAACCGGCATTGTTCGCTTCTTCTTGCTGAAGTATGTAACGCCTTTTCAGCGAAGTTTAAAATATTGCTCACTTAGAACCGGCCTTACCACATGCGATACGCAATATGAACCAACCGGATCCCTGATGCCAAGACGGTAGTTGCATTACCAATGCACTAAGAATATGTAAACTGACGGCTGGGAAGGTCAAAGGGTGCAGGGCGCCATTACCATTTTCGTTACAGAGGAATTCTATGGCGTCTCAGTCCAAGAAATTGCCATTTCATGACTGTCTGGAAGCACCAAATATCATATGTCGTATTGATTTACAGTAGTTCCAGCTTTAGGGTTCCGGAAAGGAATGGTTCATGTTGATGGCAACATAAAGGGCGTGTATCAGGGGTGTAGTTTTCAATTTAGTTGAGGGGCTTTAGCTTCTTCAACTAGGGCCTTAGCCCTTAACAAGTCCAAAATATATAAGCTGCTAGTAAAGCTGCAAAATATTCCGCATTCTCTTTAAATAGTTAATAATGTATCGCCACCTACATTCCGTGGTTCAGCTGTCCGTCACCAGGTGTCTCTGCCGTCGTGTCGAGGCCGGTATCGGCGACTTCCGCTGAACCGTGCCAACCATCGTCGGCTGTGCTTGTGGCATGTGTGCTGTATGTTCGGATGCCGTGGCAGGTCTCGCATTCAAACCCGACAGGATACTGACGGCTGACGCGGGCCGGATGGCTCCGGGGAGAGGGTTGGAGGGGGGGGGGGGGGGCAGGGAGACGGCCAATCTCGACACTTCCGCTCCCCGCTACGTCCGCTGTTCAGAAGTATAACTGGTTCTACGGTGTTTGTCTCATCGAATTCGAGACAAATCTCCCAGCATGCAGCTTGCCATACGGATACTTGAGTCCCTATTTGACATTGGCCGGTCAAATTTCTTAGTTGTCCTGAACTGGTTTATGAACATTATTCGAAACAATCTCTTATATCAATTTAGTCTGAATGTTCCGTATAGACGATTTTTCATATTTAGTTATATGATAAATATTCCGTTTTTGTAATATCTTTGACATTTGTGTTTGTGAACACCACTAAAACAGTTCGCTGCAGTAGAAGGCCCAAAATGGAATTTTACCATCGCGATGTCGAGAAACATGGATGCCATCCCAGATCAATATTTCGGCAACCAAGTGTCTGATCAAAATGCGACAAACACAGACGTCTAGAGAAATTAATGGGCTAGCGTTTGCAGTGTGATTCATATATTATTAGCACGTGGTGAGTGCAAAATTAATCGCAACATAAGCGCAAATTCATGGTGTTATAACGTCTTTCACGATTGCAATTACTGCTTCGAACCATGAACATGAACAGATCAAAAAACGTATTTTGAAAGTGAAATGTACCGTCTTTTTAATAAATGTAAAATATAAAGTTCTATGTTAATATTTTGGTGCTAAATCGCAATTGTGATATAAATACCAATACTTTTATAATAGTATTATGTTTACACCGTCATAGCATCAACAATCAACACCACAGATTGTCAAGCGCTACAAAATTATATAGCTGAAAAGCGTAATTAATTATGATCAATATGTACCAAAAATGTATTCATATTTATCCAAATAAAAGCTGAAAACAAACGTTTGAATAAAACGCTGTAACACAAATTTCGTGCGGCATAATTTACGTTCGCAAAACTCTCAATGCCATTACAGCAATACAAAATCGGCCCGTTACTGCAGCGGCCTGATTTTTGTGTCAAATCCAGGTCTACTGTTATCGTGATCACTTATAAAACATCGATTCTTTATAAAAAAAAAATTAAGGTCAAAATAAAAAATTTCAACAAAAAAGCAAGAGACATTTTGTAGCCTTGCCTTTAAAGTGTTTTTCGTTTTTTTCGGATTGCCATTTAGTTCAAATGTGTTCTTTGTGCGGACTGTCAAACATATGCTGGTTTTATCGTAAAAGACGTGTGAAGTGACGCCACGAATTAAATCCACAATATTTAAAAAATCGGAAAAGTTTGATTTTTTCACAAAAGATGTCATATTGATGCAGGATAAGGTATGTAAAGGTTGAGCTCGATAGCGTCATTGCGCTGTGTTATCTCGAATATTCGTCAGGAGAGGCAATATCCCCCCCCCCCCGGTCAAGCGCGGATTAATAGGATTAATGGGCGACCTATAGTTAGTCACGTTGGCAATGCTCGTCAAAAGTGACGTTGTAATAACGTTGTTTCGACCTTTGTGCGCATCGCAGTGGGCTTGTGAAAACTTTCCTAGTATTCTACAAAATTACTTTGATAAAATGCGTCATTGTGTTACAACTTTGTCATAACGTTGTGGCTTCAAATTGTTAGCTGGGATTTCAGCCGACCCACACAAAAGAAAACCATCGGCGACGCCTCTGGATATATGAGCGGTCAATGTTGTCTTATCTTATCTTAGTCGAAGTACTTTTCGATACTGGTTGGTGAAATTGTACAAACCCTGCATACATTTTTTTTCTCGGAATAGTTGAGTCGCGGGTTCCTGGCCCACTGCGCCGTCTCATGCCGATTATGAACCGAGTATGTGAGAAGCTCTAGTCTGAAGCGGCGGATGCTTGTTAAAGCGAACCTTTATGAAGTAAACTTTGCCCTATAGGTAGAGGAGTTTTTAGAATCCCAATGGTGAAGTCAAATAGCCGTGAATTTGTTATATTACATATAGTAGGAATAAGTATATATATATATATATATATACCATGCTGTCAGTTCTTGAATAATGGGCAATGCCTTATCGCTTTCTAAACCTTAATTGTAAAGGTATTGTTCACCTTGCTACCTATGTTGTGACATGTATTCGTTTTCACTCCGTCTATTATGTAGGCAAAACACGCCGGTAGATGTCGCTAGTGCTGCGGTCGGCGCTGGCCGGCCGGCCGGCCGCTGCGGGTTCGGCGGCGGCTGCAGCGCAGTGGACTGCCGCGGGTCGGTGCTGTGCGGGCCGTGGTCGGGGCGACGAGCTCTCCACGCCGCGCTCTCCACCGCTGCCGGAGCACGTGCTGCCGGGGCCGAGCGTCGGGGGCCGCCGGTCTCAGGTGCACACGAGCAGCGGCTCGTTAGCAGAGAGATAGATAGTCATTCAGCCGGAGGCGGTAAGGTAAGGTACGCATCCGTCTCACTGCGCTACTTGTTGCCGTCTATTTCTGTCATTGGTAATCTACATATGCATACTGTATGGTGTATAATCACTTTATCTCTGCTTTTTCTATGTCTAAAATTAGGCGTATTCGTGTGTGCAGTATTGGCTCGTCTCTGCGCTATCAGGCCTCGTTTCACGTCTGTTACATGTGTGCCCGTTCTGCGGGCGGCGCTCGGCGTTTGTGGCTGCGTTCGGCGTGTTACAGATGTAAACGTAAATAGAGCGCGGACGCTGGTGCAATCATTTGCGTCCCAGACTGTGCACACGGCACATATACAGCGGGCGGCTCCAGAACGCCGGGGCTGGGCCGGGATGCGGTACCCCTCGCCCCTCCCCCCCCCCGCGGCCTTCGCAGTACTTCCTGACATGTCGCCGGCGCCCACCAGACGCCCGTTTCCGCTCACAGGCGGACGCAGATTGGAGTTTCCGACTCCCGGTGGAGTGCAGAGCTTTTGTATGACAGTAGCTTAGGCGCTAGGGTATGTGAGAAGCTCTAGTCTGAAGCGGCGGATGCTTGTTGAAGTGAACCTTTACGATGTAAACTTTGCACTATAGGAGTTTTTTTAAATCCCAATGGTGAAGTCAAATAGCCGTGAATTTATGATATTACGTATAGTAGGAATAAGTATCTATATATACCATGCTGTCAGCTCCTGAATAACGGCAATGCCTTATCGCTTTCTAAACCCTTATTATATTAGGTATTGTTCCCCTTGCTACCTCTGTAGTAGAGCCCTTCATGGAATGGGAATTCCCATGGGAATTCCCATGAGAATGGAAATGGGATGGAAATGGGAGAAACTTTGGGGAATCCATGGAAATGGAACGGAATTGGATTGGAATGAAACTGACCATATCATTTTTTAGCATTAAAAACCGTTAAATATGCTGTATTTTGTGGAAATGGGATGGAAATGGGAGTTCAATTACAAATGGAAATGGAACAGAACGGATTTGGATCTGGCTGAATGGAATGGAATGGAATGGGAACTGAAAACATGTCCCATGAAGGGCTCTAGTCAAGGCGAACACCATGTCACAAAAGATCACCGTAGTCAACAGGTTTACGAAGGTCATGCGACCCATGTTATATGCGTTGTTTCACACGTGGAATTCGATTGTGATAGTAGTTTTCGCAAATTATTGCAATATAAGGTAAATTTCAGGTCAAATGAGGTCAGATTAGGTCAAACATTAAAATTGATTGTTTTTCATACAAAAACCATGTATATAGTCCTAATTTGTCTCATAAATATCATAGTAATATTTATTTGGTCATATCTGGTCAAAAAGTACAAAAAAGTGATTTGCAAAAATGACATAATTAAGTCGTAAATTTATTGTGCAATAAGTCAGTCAAATACAGAGATATTGCTTTGAAATTTGGTTTGTATATTGTTCTTATTTAGTTCTCTGACATACATTCTTCTTTTTTTGTTGAAAATTTTGAAAATTCTTGATTTTGCAGAAATTTCCCCTCAATTTTTTTTTATTATGGGGTCAAAAAACAGAATGTCCAAAATTCTAGATAGCCATTATGTAGCTCTGACAAATTTCAATATTTTCACGTTTACGGCTTCTGTTTGTTTTTAGTGATGACGTATTTACGGCACATTAGAGCTTCACTCGTTCTTTTGTCCGAAATTGCGTGTAATGGCGTCACTAAAATCGCTATATCTAAAAAAAATCCGGCAAAATCGAAGAAAAAAATGCACACAGGACGTCAAATCAATGCAGAAGAAGGTAAACGGAGGAATTATGTTGATATCTCTTTTCGTTTGTAAGTTATAGCGAACAAGTCTGAGGAGGGTTCTTCGCCCCCACCCCCAGCCAATGGCGGGTTAAATTTGGCTTCATTGTAGATAAGGAAACTAAGCGCTGTGTACCTACGTTTTGTTTTGTCATTGGTATCTAACTGTGATAGGAAAATATGTGTGTAACTTTTGTTACTTTTTGTCCATATTCCATTTTTTGTTTGTTCTACTCCACCTTCATTATTCAATTTTCATTTTAACTTTATTTCTACTTCGTACCTTTAACCAAATATCCATGATTTATATTCTATATTTTGTACTGTACTTGTCTCATTCAAATACTTTTCATTATCGCTTTTTTAATTAACAGGAAGATTTTAATGATCTCTTGTATCATAGGTATATATGGCTTTTAGGCGAAGTGCAATGTCGTGTGTTCTTTTAAATATGTCAATGCGTGTGGTTTTATTTCTGTGACTTCATCCCTAAAATGGTTCATCTCGTCGGCGATTTTGTCAAATAAACAAATAAGCAAATAAACAAATAATTTCAATATCATTTTGTAACGTGTTTTTCGCGAGATAATGTGTTAACTAATGGCTTAACAGTTGTTTTGCTGCAGGGATGTAGAAACATCACAAAGGAGGAGACACTGACAAATCCAGAAGGCGGTGGGGAGGGGGTAATAAAGGGACATTACTTCCCTCCAACTGCCTGACAACGGCGGATTTAAATAAAAATTAGTCCGAACGTTTTTAATGGACGGATTGACGAATTCCGAGCCCGCGCTAAGCAGAGCTTGTTGCGCAGGTCCTGACCTCTACCGTCCGATCGGGAAATTCGTGCCCATATAGCCGGACCACGGTACTTGCAGACGTCAGCTGGCCTTCAGCTCGGCCGCAGTCACCAGGCGCAGGCCATCCCAGTCGGAAGCCAATGGCGAGCGCCGAAGCGACTCGAGCCGGGCTACCGGACTCAAAAGCTCTCCCAACCGAGCATCTTACCGCCGGAGCCAGGGTAGCTGTTGTTCAGCGGGTCAGTCTAACTACCAGGGGCGCAGCGGCCTGGCTACCAGGCACGGCCCGCGCGCCAGACCGCAGCCCACTCCGAGCCACCGCCCTAACCACCCGCCACTCGTAGATGCTGCTCTCCTGACTGCTGCTCCTTCGTGCCCGGCAGATCATGGAGGGCGAGAAGCGGCTGACGAACGAGCGCAGCACGCGCGCCATGGACCAGGCGGAGGTGCAGTTCCTGCGCAGCGAGAACCAGCGGCTGCGCGAGCTAGCCTTCCGCTCCAACATGACGGCGTTCCAGGCGAGCGTGCAGCTGCCGCAGAACCAGCCGCAGTACCAGCAGCAGCTGCTCGGTCAGTCGTTCGGCCCCGGCGGCCCCTGCGCCGACCCGTACGCCATGCAGGGCGGCCAGCAGCAGCAGGGGCAGGGGCCGAACAAGCGGCGCGGCCTGCTGTCGCGGGTGTTCGGCAAGAAGGAGCCGCAGGAGGACCCGGGCCCGGGCACGATCCAGTACCAGGACGGCAGCACGGCGCAGTTCGACCCCACCATGACCATGCAGCAGCAGCGACTGTCGCTGGCGCTGCAGGAGGACCCCGGCGAGGCGGCGCGACGCGTCCAGATGCTGAACCAGGAGAAACGCAGGGCGAGCTGCTGTCCGCGATAACACGGACAGGTCGACGCTCTTACGGCGAATGAGTTGAAAATAAGAATGGTTATGTTGGTTTATTATGACGTTCCTCTGAGGATATTGAAACATGAGATGTAATGTATGACAAGAAACCTGTCTGAATCTAAATAAAACTGATTTTCGAAGATGCCAATTTTTCAATTGAGCTTATGTAAATTTATATCGTGTGTGAATGAAACATATATTGCGCTTCACCATTTTCCAGGCTTATATTTGTTTCGCATATCAAAAATGTAAAACGACATCATTAGACACGTTTCTTTACAGAAATGCTCTTATTATGACGTGCAGTCGCTTATCGATAACATGTACAGTCGGTATGTTATGTATGTACCCCTGCCACCACGTGGCGCTACGGTCGCGATCGGTATGCGTGAAGTGGA